>JAYMSF010001703.1:0-11502 GCA_036897335.1 Silene vulgaris
TATATATATATAAACTGCATCCTATGAGTCTAAGTATCTTAGGTGAGTACGTCATATGATTTCAGACCATTAGATGAATGGGATCCGACGGCTGTAGTTAAGCGCGTGATACTAAAGGCAAAGTTGTCAAATTATCCACCAATATATAAACTTATCTCCCTCGCAACATCTTTTATTCTACCCTTTAATTTTCTCTCTCTACCTTATTTTGTCTCTCCAACGCTCCCTCTTTGACCAACCTCACAACAATCCCCAATTAAACAAACATCAACTGTATAAACTCCAATTCACATAAATTTATCTATCTATCATGGAGTCGATGGCACCGCCACCGTCGTCGATGTTCAACCACCACGCCGTGTTTTCTCACTCCAATTCCTCTATGGTCCACGACCTCTCTTGAGCCTTCATGATTCATCCAATTTGTGACCTCGCTGTTTCTTCCGTTTAAGGTTTTGATTCGATTTTGTAGATTTTATTTTATACTAGCTGCTTTCGTTCATTATATACAGAATATTTCTAGCTTTGGAAACTTTTGATGCTGTGGTTGAGTATCTATAAGCCTAATAAAAATAAAATCAGGTCAAAGTTAAAAATAAACAAAGAATTGAAACTGATCATATTTTCATATCTTGATAGGCTTATTGTCTGATTTGTGGGGTGTTTAAGTTAGCTATTGTTGACTTGACGAATTTGCAATTATTTCGGTGAGATGCATGAACTTTTGCTCCATCGGGCTAGGATTTTTATCTTGAATCACATTCTAATTTGTAGCATTGATTTTCGGTGTACCTGTGTTACGATAAAATTGTAACTGTATTACACTAATAATGGTATTGCGCAAACGATAACGGTATTATAGTAATGATGGTATTGCATAAATTGTAACTCTATTACAGTAATGGTGGTATTCCGAAAACTGTAACAATATTACAGTAATGGTGGTATTGCATAACTGTATTACAACAATAATGTTACTGTATGTGTTAGGATATGGTGTATCCGTGTTATGTATATTATGTAGATTGATAAAATATCGATGTAAAGAGCACACCACAAGTATGAAAATGAAGAAAGCCTGTGTGGGATTCAAACCCACATCTTTCACATTTGTACGATGCTCTTCTTGTTTAGCTTGGAACTTATGTAATACGCATTCACGTGGTCTTCTTATGTGTACATCATTTTACAAATTTTTCCAGCAGTTCAGAAACTAAACTGCAATTTCAGTACTATGTTGCGTTACATTCAGTGTAGTACACTTTGTGACATTGTAATGAGTTCATACGGACATTCATACTCTGAATAATATAGTGCAGATTGGTTTAGTTGTATATACATTCAGTGGACTTTAGGTGAAGTTCTACGTCCTCAAAGAGTATGTAATTTCAGACTATAATAATGTTTATGATACAAGCCGACTTGTGCGTATTGTCTTGTCGTTTATTAGCTCAAATGGTAGAGCATTGTACTATAGTACAAGATGTGGGTTCAAGTCCCATATAAACGAAATGAATGCCATTGTATAACAATTAATTTGTATTACAATAACACTTACTCTCTTTTCCGACTGAATCATTTATTTACCTTTGATTAAACTACCCTTCACATATGATTATTAATACTTTATGGAGTAACATTGGTCATTATAAAGTAACACTATTTACCCGATAGAGTAACAATGCATAAGCTATGGAGACTTGTTATTCTTTACGTTCTGAGTAAGTTGATTATTTTATAGTCTCAAAATACTTATTCCATGAAAAATGACGGTTATTCTATATAATACACCTTTTTGATAACACTAATTATTGTATATGATAACGTTACTTATTCTAACAATACTTTCAACAAAGAACTAGGCTATACGGGACTTGAACGCGCATCTTTGTACAATATCGTACATTCCTCCACAATTTTCTAATAGCCTTTAAAGAAAAGAGTATCCATCGCTACAAAACAAGCCCGTTCAACTTAAACGCGTGTAATAGAGACTCTCATATGGACTAAAATAGGTGTTACAATAATATCCCAAGTGTTACAATAACTAGTATGTGTTGTAGTAACAAGCCAAATGTTACAATAACAATTGATATGTGTTACAATAACAAATTAAGTGTTACAATAACACACATGATTTTGGACCACACAAAACTTTTCAGAAAAAGAAAAAGGAAAGAAAATCCGACTACCATGAAAAAGAAAAGAGAGAAGAAATGAGCGACTAGGAGAGAATATGTGTTAAAATAATAAATAAAGTCTTACAATAACAAGTCATTTTTGGTAACAACTCGTGTGTTAATAACAAACCAAGTGTTACATTAACCACTTATAGATGCAACTTCAACAACTCATATGTGTTAGAGTAACAAATCAAGTGTTATAGTAACAAACTAACAACTCAGATGTGGTACAGTAACAAACAACAGAAATATTTGTGACCGGCATATTCATCGCAAGCTAGCGACGGGTTAAATATTACCCAACATGGCGAGATAAGATAAAAACAAAGTTCCTAGGGAGTAACAATTGGTTTTGTCTTATCTACCCATGTGGCTAGTGTTTGCCCATCGTAAGCTTGTGACGGATATACTCGTCACAAGGGAGACTCGTTGAACCAACAAAGTGTTATTGTAACAACTCATATGTGTTAGAGTAACAAACCAAGTGTCACACTAACAACTCACATGTGTTAAAATGAAGTATTAAGTAAAATGTTAAAGTAAAACTCATTTATAATAACAAGCCATATGTGTTATAGTAATAGACCATTTATAATAACAAGTCATATGTGTTATAGTAATAGACCAAGTGTTACATTTACCACCCACACATATGGTACACTAATAACTCATATGTGTTACACACCATTGTTACGTAACAACCTAGATGTATTAAAATACGGAGTAATAACTTAAGTGTTACAATAAAACTACGGAAAATTACGAGAAAGTTTTCAAAGGCAGCATAACATTCATAAAGTTACCGAAAATTATATGACTCACAACAAACTCACCTTAAAACGTGCATCACAAAAATAGAAATAATCATGTAAATAACAAAATTGCACAATTAACCAAATAAGATAATTAAGCTCGAAAATTTTAAAATATCGGCACCATCACAGATGTTGATGGAATTTTTAATGGCGCATATACATGAATCGGATGAGAATTCAACTCTAAAACAACAAGACATAGAAAAGTCACGTAACATAAAAAATCCAATCACAAACAAAATGACAACTATTACAAATATAACTCACATCATCCTGATTTGTAATTGTCGAATCAAACGTTTAGAAGTTCGATCGGTATTTACTACTGATATATTTAATTTCCGAGTTTCGTATTTGAATTATCTGCCATTGATGAAGAGAATATGATTCCGTCATACACTAGGGTTTTGGTAATCTGGACATGAGTTTGAGTAGAAGCAGAAGATAAAAAGCGATAGTTCAATTGTTTCATTTTTTCTAGGATTTGTTTTATTGAATTTCATTGTTTAATGGTCGAAGGAAATTGTAGATGGACAATCAGGATAATGGAGGAACAAAAGTAAGAACAGAGAAAACAAGTTTTTTTTTTCGACAACAATAAACTGATATATATTGGAAATCAAAAGTACATCGTAATCGAAAACCAGACAGCTAACCAGTAGCAAGGCTAACACACCAACAAATATGTAAACTTAAAAGACGGCGAATTTCTTGAATAGAATTCCGCACAACTATGGGGACTGGCTTATCGGAAGCCAGAACTGAAGATAATTTCCTGGAAGTCGTCCAGAAGACGGCAGAAGAGCAATTAGCAAGGTGTGCCCGTTGCAAAGTGTGGAGCATACCAATTGTTGTTGCAACGAGCATAGAGGAGGCTGTTATGTAGCTTGTGTGCAGCGAGCCAATACTAGAATCAGAAGAGTATACGGCATATTTGTCTCGTGTATCTAATCTGCACACTGAAATGTAACATCCATCAAAATAGGATTCATAGCCTATAGAATAGAAATCCAACAGTTTTACAGTCTACATAAAACGGCTCTCTAATCTCTACAATCCAAATTCCAAACCATCAACCCTAGATTAACATTAACAAATCCCCAAAAAGGTAACATCTTTGCATTTTTCTTCAATTTCTATTACTTTAATCTGCTTTAGCATTCCGTTTTTTTTAGTCCCGGTACAAATCTAACATCCCCAATTCGTTATTATTTCCAGAATTATTGTTTATTTTAGCTCTTGAACAATTTTTAATCCCAAATTTGTGTTTTTTTTTATTGTATTTCTGGTGATGGTATGATTATAATTACATGATTTTATGTGTTTAATTTCATTGTTTGATGATTTGGTACTTAATTGCATGTGTGATTGAATGGCATTATATAGTCTGTATTTGAATTGCGACATAATTGTTGGTGTCCATTTTTGTTGATGCTGGACGAAGATTATTCTCGGAAATATAGCGAGATTAGCGACAAATTTCGAATATATTTGATGAATATTTAGCAATTAACGACAAATTTCTTATATGTTTTCTAAAAGTGTCCATTTTTGTTGATGCCAGTGATGGTACATTGGTACTTGGCAATGTCGAAGACAATTTCGGAATATAGGGGGATTAGCAACAAATATTTATTAAATTTCATGAAAGTTTTGATTTTTTTATGAATATTTAGCAATTTTTGAGTTATAGCCAGGCTTCGGCTTCACTTTACCCCGTCCCTCCGTTACTGATACTCAATTAGGATGCACATTTGCGTAGGTCTGTAATTGTGATCTAATTTGTGTTAATTTAGATTTTTGAGTATTTTTACTCATTTTTGAGTGAGGTCTAGCTTTGGTAATGGTGTAATATCTGCGCTTTCAGAATTTATGTCTGGTGGCTAGCGATCTGCCTATTTTGTTTTAATTCTTTATGAGGTTATATCACCCAAAACAGGTCAGTAGCATATTGATCGGCGATTTTTAAGATTCATAAATAGAAATCCTGGAATGGAATGATGAGAAGTTGGAAATTTATTGCGGTATAACTTGTTATGAGGTATTGGAAAGAGCATTGTGCATTCACTTGTAAGCATAAATTTACGCAAGCTCGTTTGTACGCATGCTGTGAAAGTTGGTGCTTATCAAGTTTTCCTTTCCAGAAATATCAGCTGGCATTTTCTTTAAATCCGGATCTTGCTTTCATGAGAAGTGTAATAGCAAGAACTAATTACTGTAAATTTGGGAGGATCCAAAATGAAAATTAGTCATTGAATGACTAAAGCTTCACAATAACAAGAAGCTCTGATGTCCAAAGAAGGCTTGACCAAAGAAAGAAGTAACCATTTGAGTGAATCATGTTGCTTTATTCCATCATTATCCATAAACAAATAACAACACACAACAACATTACCCTAATGCCTCAAGAGCTCCCGCAAATTGCGGGGTAAGAGGGGGTTGGATGTATGCAACCTTATCTTCGTGCTCGCTTTATTCCATAGACAAATAAGATTGAGATAACTGTATTAGTTTCGGCTGCTGGTTTGTTTCTTTCACCGGCCATTTAGTGGGTTCCCTACCTGCAATTTATCTTGTTAATGTGCTTTCTTTTATGCAGCGAACAAGAATTAGTTGAAGGTCAACACTAGAGAAGCAACTAAACACATGGATGTTGTCAAGAAGAGAAAGCGCTCACAGTCACAACGGACAAATGTAAGGGAATTAGATAATAGAGTAATCCCCCAATGTTTTATATAATGATTTGATCCCCTTTCGTTGTTGTGAATTCTGCATAGAACAAGAAATGGTAATGAGAAGGATTTAAATATTGTGCAACGAACTTTAGTGTGAAAATAATTTAGGGTTGGCTAACATGAAAGATCCCGAGTACGTCACCGTGAGGTAGGATAACTTTGATAAATGGACCAAAGGGAAAGCACTAGTAAAATAAGTGTGCACCAGGTCTATTACTGCCCCCCCAATCCCCCATGGTTTCTTAATACATCAAAATTGCCAAATTTATTTTTGGTTTATTCATTCTTTGCTAGAATCAACTTGCGTAACACTAGTATTCCTGTCAGAGAGGGTTTGCATGCCATAAGCTCTTCCAGCAATTAATGTGGACGTCTGCGTACTTTTCACGAGATTTCGTGTGGAAATTTGTTTGTTTATTTGGTCTTCCCCTTGGCATTTGCCCGCATACCCACTGTAATTTCTTATTTTGTTTGCTTGTGTTGAATTGAACTCAACACAAGTTTGACCTCCTCAAAGTTTCTCATTTAGAACCCACCTATTGGATCATGAACTCAGGATCATTCTCAATTTAGGTTTTATTTTTTTTAGTTGTCATTAAAAAAAAAAAAAAAAAAAACCATTGGCTGGGCCTTATAAAAGCTTTGACCTAACCTAACTCATTGTAACTTAGTTGCTGCCTGCTCTTTGGATTATAAATTAAGTAACTTTATAATCTGGGTTATTGTTCAATTCATTTCTTATAATCAAATATACTTGGTAATATTATATACTGAAGTCGTCTTGTTATAAATAGGTCAAGATTTGCAATATTTGTGGGAGTAAAGGTTTCTCAAATGCTCTTGTTTACTGCTCACAGTGCTCTGATACTATGGTGCACCTGTAAGTAAACTTTCTCCCTTCTAGATCTCTTACCTCACTGGAATTTTGTCTTTCTATAAAAGTTACGCAAATAAGCATACTCTGGCTTAGAGATGTATTTATGCATCCACTGCCTATTGTCTCATATGTCCACAAGTAGATATTTGTCATTCTGAAGAGGCTTGGAGATAACACAATAACTAATCAGTTACATTCAAGGCTCGAGGATTTCTGACTGAAATTGGGTGTTTATTGGTTTATTTGTGTTTGTATTTGTGTTTGTATGTGTGTGATCTTTGCTCCACTAAGTGTTTTGTAACTTGATAATTGCACTCTTATTGTAGGTACTGTGTGGGCATACCACCAGGAAACTTTGATGATTCCTCTAATTGGGTTTGCGAGTACTGTCGTGTAGTGATGGAGCCGGAATCCTGTTCTTGCCATGTTTCTGCTAGTGCTTCCGGTGAGAGGAATCCAGAGTGCTGTATAGTGCATTCAGAAGCCTTGGCAAAGAAAAGTGAGTGATAATCTCTCCCTCTTGCAAGCATGATTATTACTTCTATATAAGCTTTAAAGATAACATAATCCGGTTCATCTATGTTTGTAACCTTGTGCATAAAAAAGTTCAATTATTTGTGGTTGATATTCAGGTAAAAGTGAGATATTGGTTATTCTGGATCAGCCAGGACCGCCTTGTTTTCTGTATCCAGTAACATGCAAGGAAAACTCAGAACAGGAGGAAACAAGAAGCTGTTCTCAAATTGCTGAAGAGGTTCTAAACCTAGCTTCCATTTCCTTGGATTACCGGGAAGAAAATGAGACGCCCGTTTCTTCTTTCATGGAATACCCAGAAACGCTTATTTATGGAATGGTTTTAGTGGCAAGTCCATCAGGGAAAATCATAATCCCTAGAAGCTCAGATATATATGATGAGATCAATTCTCAGAATGCAGGAGATAGCGCCACTTGTTGTTTTCTAACCTATGGTGAAGAATTTGAGGTACAGTTCTCTTCCTTCATGGAATACCCTGAAGAAATCAGCGGCGAGCTCGTTCTGCTTGTAAAACCAGCTGGAGAAATTTTCATCGAGTATGGTTCAAGTTTTCATAATGATTCTCGTTTGCACATTATGGTTAGCAAGGGAAACTTAGGAGACGAGGAAACAAGAAGCTGCTATCAAATAAATGAAGCGGTCCTAAGCACGGCCCCCATCTCCATTGATTTTTCTTTGTATAACTGGAAAGAATACGAGAGGCCTGATTTCATGGAAACCCCAGAATCACTTATGTACGGAGTAGTTCTAGTGGCAAGTCCATCAGGGCAACTCATAATTTATAGAAGCTCGGATATGTGTGGTAAATTCAATTCTCAGAAAGCTGAAGATAGTTCCACTTGTCTTTTTCTAACTTATGGTGACGAAATTGAGGCACAAGCTTCTTCCTTCATGGCATACCCTAAAGAAATCAGTCGTGAACTACTTCTACTTGTAAAACCAACTGGAGAAATCATCTGTGGGGAGATAAAAGCAGATAGTTTTGTTGGGTCATTGGTTCCCCATCCAGTCACACCTGGCTCGTTTCCTCTTGATGAAGTTATTGATAGATGTGTAGATTTTGGATATGATTGTTGTGTGGAAGACATTGAGCCCGTTTGTGTTCCCTGTAAGGAAACTTACGTGTGGTCGTCTGATGCATCTGATGGGTATACCAAGACTGATATGCAAGGCGATGTGGTTTTTGAAGGTATGTTTGATGCTTCTGATAGTATGGAAGGCATTATTCAACAATCCGATGAAAATTTGGAGGCTGATGGTAGGTTCAACGAATAAACTCACAATATACTAGGACTTTCGTCATTTTTTTCTTTGAAAGAAAAAAATCTATTCCTATGATATGTTACTCAAAACTTGGGAATGAGTTGCAAATATGGGTACATATCCAAGTGTTCGCCATTACTCACTTTTGAGACCCAAAGACATTGCCCTCAATGATGATATGAGTATAGGTTCACGTATTTGAGAATCAAGGCTTAAAATCATCAACCGCCGTACAAAATGTTCCATACATAGTCTCTTTCCCCACTTTATTCATACCATCCTCCCCTTTTGCCTCTTTAGGAGAAGTGTTGGGGTATATGGATTCCTTACTCTTATCCTTGAGTGTCGTGTCAGACACAGGTACGACCCCAAAACTGAAGAGTCTAAGTAACTATCTTTCCTGTTCTCCAACAGGCTTTGTCATAACCTGATACTCCCTTCATCCCATTTATATCATCTCCTTTCTAGACATTATAAATGGGATGGAGAGAGCAACATGCAATAGGTTTGAAGATTCGCCCAGTCTCTTGACTTATATTTGTGCTGGTAAGACAGTGACACTCTATGGGTTTGATACCCAACAGCCCTGCTGGTCTTGCAAAATCAAGTAAAAGTTTTCACTTTACGGATGATCATAACCTCTTATTGCGCGGCCCTAGGATGGCGTTGTGGCTTTGTGTGATAATGAAAATTTTAATGGAAAAGGTGAATGTTGGTGGTAAAACCGTGAACAATTGATCACAGAGATCAACATTGACATTTCATGTTAATTTCTAATGTGGGAATGACTTAAATTTTGTTATTTCTATTTTATTTTTAAGTACTCCATATCTGAATGGGGTACGTCTTATATTAGTACTTACACCAGGTGTTGGGAAAAATATTTTCTTCGCCAACATTTTTGCCTACTTGTTTAATAAATTAGGAGATTAAATTCTTGGTTCAACAGGTTCTAAGTCGAAGCATGGGATGGGTGACAAGAAGACAAGACTGTCATCTTCTATAATTTATGGTTATATACCCCTCATAAGGCCGGAATGCAAGAGACCAAGGACTAAAAGATATAAGATGTCATCTTTACCTACTAAGGAGATCGATGATATATGCAGAGTGACAGATCTTCCTGGCACGGTTTCAGGATATAAGCAAGGGACAAAACGGAGGAAGACAATGGTTATGCGATCCCTTGCACTGTGTGGACGTGTACCACCATTGCAGCCTGGTTGCAGAAGAGTTAGGAGTAAACGATGTAAGTAGTGCCCTTTCCGAGGAATAAGTTTGATCTTCTCAAATTGCGTTATCGCGGTTCTTTTTGCCTTTGCATAGCTACTTCAAACTGCAATTTTCTGATTATTGGGAAAAAGCTTTAAGCTGCAGTAATCTGATTATTAGGAGTAAACGATGTAAGTAATGCCCTTTCCGAGGTAAGTTTGATATTCTCAAATTGCTTGTCGTGGTTCTTTCTGCCTTGGTGTAGCTCACCTTCAAACTGCATTTATCTGATTATTGGGAAAAAGCTTTAAACTGCAATAATCTGATTATTGGGGATTTAAAATAAGCGTAGATTTTGTATTATTTGCCATGGCATATAGTCTTGTACTCATGTATGTCTCCAATTCCATTGGCGCCAAAAATTTTTATTCATCACCCTTGGAATATGATGGAGTGTCACAAAATGATTCACTGAGTTCTCTATATTCCTTACATGACGTAGAAGAGTACGGATGCATTTTACGATGCAATATTCATTATGGATCATCCAAAAATAACTTGTCAGGTGTAAAGCCGCGCACATGCAAGTATGCAACCCCCTTGTTACCGCGTTATAGATTGACTCTTTGAGGCACTGGGGTGGGGTGGTGGTGTCATGTTATTGTTGTTTATAAATCGGACTTCCCCGCAGGGAAAGTAAGAAGAACTCAACTGAGACAGAAGTCTTACACACCACTCTAAGCTGGGATCTACACAACTGCAATCTTTTTGACAAGAAACGAAGTGCATATATAAGATTATGGTGTGGAATAATGTGCACCACATTGGTTGATAAAGATAAAGGAGTAAGAACTAAGAACTGTAATATATGTGGTGAATGATACTGTACATCTTTCCCGGTGAACTTGCTATCCTCAATAGAGATGAAGAGCATAGTCGTCTAGTGGATGGAGTAGTTGATGCTTCTGTTAGGAATACTGGAGAACGAGTTTGTATGGTGGATGGACTACATGGTCAAGGTATGTGTATCATTATTGACAAAATTTAATACCGAGTACTATTCATAGCATTAGTCTCTGTGCGTTTCTTATATTGTGAAATATTGATCAGTAGATGCAACACAAATTTCGCTTATCCTTAATCAACTTCTATGTGTTTTCCTACCTCCCCTAGTCTCCTTGCTCCATTGTAGGGAAACCGTGGAGGCCCACTGGGGTAATGACTAATGTTGTAAAAGCTGTTCACTAACAAATGAATCGTATTCTCTTTTATTAGTTTCATCATGAAGATCAAGATGCATCCTCTACTCTTTTCCTGGAGTCTGAAAAAAAAAATTGTTCGCTTATCAGCCTTTGAACATCAGAACATTTCCTCATTGCAGCATGAGTAATTGTGTGATCGGCGTCTATAAATGTGGCAATCAAATACCGATAAGCTTGAATGCCCTATGATAATGGTTCATCTTTAGAGAGGGAATTGTAAGACTCCGTTATGTTTCTGATCTTACTAGAGGGAACATGATTAATCACCAATTTTCGGAGGTATGTTTCGCTCTTGTGTGTTGTGTATCTAGTTGTAAAGACACATAATGAGGACTAAATGAAGCATCAACTTTAATCTCTCATCTTTCTTGCTTATCTTGTTCTTTTATGACCTAAAATAATCTAATCTACTTTGGTTTATAACCTCTTTTAGATTGTGTCTTTTTGTTTAAAAAGAGTATATAAATGGCTTTGGAATACTTAAATAATTCTGCGTTTGTTTATGAACACTCTTTTTAGAATATGTTTTTAAAAAATAATAATATAA
This sequence comes from Silene vulgaris, assembly GCA_036897335.1. NCBI lineage: Eukaryota > Viridiplantae > Streptophyta > Magnoliopsida > Caryophyllales > Caryophyllaceae > Silene > Silene vulgaris. Next base: position 11,430 of record JAYMSF010001703.1, read on the forward strand.
CTAGTGGTTTTCGAGTTGAAGTGAAACGAATTACTTCTTTTGTTTCAATCATTTGTTTACCTTTGATTAAAAT
>JAYMSF010001704.1:0-11498 GCA_036897335.1 Silene vulgaris
CAAATCATAGTTCTCGAAAAGATGAGCGATTTGAAAACAAAAAATTTCATTTTCTGAGTTCGTAAACACGAGTTATGGCGTCTTTAAGTTTTCCGGATCAAAAATTTGGGTATTTCGTGCAAAGTGGCAAACTTTAAGGACACCGCGTGAATTATCCGTTTACAAATTATGTGGTGTGGGATGATTGTCGTACAATTATTAGAACTAGACCTGGTAAATAGGTCAGTGAGGTTGGGTACAGAATACGTCAATTTGTATTAGTTATTTTGGGTTATATACTCCGTAACTAAATATAGCAGATGGGTCACAATCGGGATAATTGTCACATGTCAGTTTTGTCAGGTCTACTTAGAATTAGGGGGTTTGATAATAAAAAAATGCGCACCCAAAATGATTTCAAAATCTCGAATGGTATTAAGAGACATGGAAAAATCTCGCCAAAAATCTCAATCAACTAATACTCTCTCCTTAACATTCAGTCATAATTGTGTCACAAGTTCACCATATACAAAAAGTTTTTTTTTTTTTCTTTTTTTTTTTGAAAAAAAAATGATAACATGTAGACTATTATCAAAATTTTACATTATCTACACATACATGGGGAACTAGTCAAAGTTTACATAAATCTAGTGATGGGTAGGAGTCAAGAGGTCGATTCATATGTACAAAATAATGAACATAAGAAGCTGGGTTGGTCGTACATGAATTCTCATATTCACACTTAGTCAGTGACTCAGTACTCCATTGTCACTGCCTGTCCCTTCCATGAATGCCCGAATTAATTCGGCATCTCATTTGAGCGACCATCTTATAATCAGTCTCGGCCTTGGACGTATATGCCAACATTTACCTCTTGTTTTGCTTCCTTTTGATCGAGGGACAACAAAAAGAATGAACAGAACCTTACCCAACAATGGTGAGTCGCCTACATTTGTGTGACACAGTTGTATGCTCAAAATGGAATCAGTGACCCTGTTAAATGAGGAATGCAATATTAAATGCTTGGTTGCATACACGACAGTCTCATACAAGTTTCTTGAAAATCAATAAAAGAATTTGGCCATTTCAACTATTGAAGTACTTACCATAGTTACAGCAGCTATTGACAGATTGCCAGAAAGCTAGATGAGTTTTTCAAGATAACTATGAACATAGCCATCACTTTCATCCTCAACGCCCTCGTCCTCATCACTCCCATAGTAGGGTATGAGATGTGTCTCATCTTCCTCCTAAAAGAATTACCAATGTCAAAATATGAACAAAACATGAGCCGATGATGTAAGTAAAAAAAAAAAAAAAAAAATTACAACTAGCTCTCTTCACTTGATTCACTATATTTTCCTTTTTCCGATATATTCAAAAAAATTCATTACATATGGACTTTTTAGTAAATTTTGATTATAGACAGTCAGCAACCTCTTCAGAAATTTTTATTCTACCACTTGATTTTAATTGACATCTTCCTCTACTCGACATAGATACCCTCTCAAGTCTCATCTGCGCTTCCCTCTACTCGACGTACATACCCTCTCATCTGTCTTTCTTAAAATTTGTCATTTAGAAATGTCGAGAATTCTATGGTATAAGGAATATGAATTAACCTCAGAATCTTCATCTTCTGTAGGATAAGAGGCATCTAAGCTGTCATAGAACTCAGGGTCTCTTTCGTCTTCCATGTCCACGTGTTCCTGATCCAGTTTGTCCAAGGTGTTGTCAGCAAAATTACTACTATTTCATAAATAGTGAAAAAGCGTGGAACAGAATTCATACAATTTCGGATCTTAATTTTTCTGTATTCCGCTGCAGCTGCACAATATGCTTCAAAAGAGCCTGCCAAGAAACAGATTGCCATCAGATGCAAAGGTAGCAGAAGCACGGCGATGCAAGTCAATCAGAAAGGCTAGAAAAACAGTGGTACTAAAAAGAAATCATAAGCAAGAGATCCCTCAGCCTTGTTCCAAGGAAAATGCTGGAAAAACAATGGGTAAAACTTAAAAGCAATGCATTTGATTTGCTGCAACTGCCTTTTCTGGGTGGGGGTGTAAAGGGCAACGGGGACAGGTTTTTAAGCTGACGGGGTTCAAACACAAGTCATGAGTATCACCCCTTTATGATAGCCGTTACATTGGTAATTTGGTGAAGACAAGTACCTCACGCCTTTGCAGCTCTATGGAACGTGCTAAAGCTTTCCTCTTCGTTAAGAGGTTCTTTGGCCTCAGAGTAGTAGGACGGAGATAATCTCTTCCTCGGAATACTATGATAGCATACCCTTTAGACACTTTATCCACTGAAACTAATATGCCACCACTCTCCGCTTCAAGCGACAAAGCAACTTTTTTTACTTCTTCAAAATTATCTTCCTTAACAATGATCTTAACCAGCTCACGGTACTTCCAGTGCAAATGCATGTTTTCAACTGTACCATCGAAAACTCCTCGCCTCCCTGGAACATGAAATTCACAAATCAAATAAGCTGCTATTGACTCACAGTTCATTGGTTTTTTATTGCGATGGAAAAAAGCAAAATGGCCACCAATGAGATTGTGCTTCTACTTATTGTGAAGTATTAGTCATAGTCATTCAACAATACAATTCTCTACGTAAATCTCAGTACGGCTTTGAGGTAGCCCTTCAGGCATTGAAGTTGAGTCTTTGTTTTTGTTTTGCATGTGGTCAATCATCACATTTATCAAATAAGCAAAAAAATGACATGTCAAACTGATTAATACCAAGAAGTAGGAATGCCTTCATCCTCAAACCAAGCTTTCTAAACATAAATCTCTCTTCATCTGTAATGCCTTCAAGATCTGGCTGCCGATCTGCTGGTTTCAAAAACTCTTCCACCTTCGACAAAGCATTTTCTGCTTTCGTTAACTTCCGTTCAGCCTGTAACAAGATTTTTTAATTCAAATCATGAAAGAGTACACAGATAGCTCCCCAATACCATGCAACCAAAGAATGTGCAAGTGTGACACGTATGGAAAGAGTAACTAAAGTTCAACTTTTCAAGGGTAACCTTGACAAAAGCAACCATGGACCTTGGTAAGAAATAGAGGTGGCCACGGGCTGGCTTAGGCTGGACCTGGCCACATGCTGGGTTGGACAGGGTAGGTGGACGCTGATCATGCCCAAAGAGAGGGGCAGGCCAGGTTGTCTCAGGCCTGACCCTGACCAGGCCTGTGGATGGGCTGGGGTGGGTCACGCCAGGCGACCAGGTGTTAGGGCCAGGCAATAATACCCCTTCATGGAAAATTTTACATAAAAAAGAGGGACATTCAACTGGTTTGGGGAAGGTTAGGTCCAGGTCAGGGGAGGATCAAGGAAGAGAAGATCTAAAGCTAAAGGGTAGAGTCAATTTGGCCATCGATGGTGGTCATTCTCAGCTGTCAACAGTGGCGGGAGCGCAGTGGGTATTTGATTCTGGTAGTTGTGTGATTGTGGGGGAAGAGCGGGGTGGTTCTTCTGGGAGGAGAGGGAGTAGTTATGGATGGTTGGCTGCAAAGAGTGAGGCGGTTCGTGTAGAGGGGTGAGACTGATTACTAAATCGGGTGTTGGATTAATTATAAGCATGTATGATAGTAATGCAAATACGAAAGCCACATGTGTGTCACTTAATGTGCATGCATACACACTCCGCTTACAGGACTTACCATGGCAAGCTTCCGCTCAAGCTTCCTGACAACTTTCACACGTCCGACTACTTCTGCTTCTCTCATCATCCTTTTTGCTTCATGATCATCAAGCTTCTTACCCCACTTCGCATCGGCATCCAAAGTTTCAGAGAGAGTACCAGCAGCTCTAACGATTTCTTCGGTCTCCTGAGAAGGTATAACCGACTCCAAGGCTCTCATTCGTGCCTGCTCTTCTCCATCTTGCAAATCCTTGGCTAATCTCTCTCTTTCTAGAAGCACTTCAGTGACATCTGGTGATAAGAAGTCTTTCCCCCGGTAAAATACTAAGAAATCCTTGTTTCTAGACAGCATTATGCCCCCTGTCAATCTCTGCATAAGAGTTTTAACACGGTCTTACTAAGCATTATACAGATTGAGAATATATTTTAGATTGACAGCATTAACCTATTAGAAGTGTCAGTGTGCTCAGCTTGTGGTGTGAGACTTTGTATCTTTATCATGTGTAGGAACAGCAATACAAAGTTAGCAATCCTAATAAGAATGCGGAGAGCAGTTATGAGGTAAGAAATCACAAACAGAGCTCCACATTTCAGAATTCTCAGAATTCTAGTGAATAAAGCAAAATGGCTCACTTAACTGCATGTTCTATATCTTGTGAAGTAGCAGTCACTCAATACAGTTAATACAATTTTTATTTTGGGCCATATGGAAAGAGTCCATATGTGTTGCTAACATAGGGCCAGGCAACATAAATCCGATCACCCCTTTTATCCCGCAATTTGGGGGAGCTCTTGAAGAACTCATGTAATGATGTTGTTGTAAAGAGATCTCCTCACTATGAACAGCTAAGGTGCATGACGCAACTAGTGGTGTAAGTAGCAAAATCCTGACAGTTTTGGTGTACAGTATGAGTAGTTCTCTTCATGTACTTAGTCCTGAGTTTGAGGAAACAGATTGTGAACATTGCTTCAATTAGACAGACCAACAACGTTATAGACATGGTGTTAGCGGTAAATGATCCAGCTAGGTGATAATTGAAATACTTAATTAAAAAAGAACTGAAAGATAAACCGAAGGTGAAAGCTAGATTGGCTAGGGATAGGACCAACAACGGCAATGCAAGGACCCGAAAGCTAACAGCTGCTATTTAGTTGCTTTATTTGATTGCTTTAATTAGCTGGATTGGCAAGGGATAGGACCACCAACTACTTCTTGTACTTAGTTGGAGGAATCAAATTATCAAATACAACATTCTCCCTCATTGTTTTTCTGAAATCTGCTATACTGATTACTGCCTCCAAACCCTATCACATTCATTGAAATTTTCTGCGTCAAATTGTGTTAACCTTCACTAATTTACCAAGTATTTGGGGTTAAATTGACATATACGGGGTACTATACAAGATCCACTCTTTAGACATTGTATCAATATACTCCGTATGGAGTCAGACGATTGTTGATTGGATTAAAATCAAGCAAAGCATCTAAATAAAAGAGGGGGGCTCCAAGGGCAAAAGCTCACTTACCTTGAGCTCTTCGGCCATCTTCTCACTAGTAGTTAGCTGAACACCGCGTTTCAAAGCTACTTTCGCAATCGAACTTTTTTCCCATAACTTAACAATAGCTGCAGCCAAACCTTCTAATTGCCTGCTTCTACCTGGCAAAAATATTCTCATAAGACAGCAGCAAAATTACTTAACAAAATCCAGATTTGATCCAGCAGAAAGAGATAATTTACCAAGAGCAAAATGAGGGGGAAGTGTTCTGGCAATCCTTCTTAAAGCTGTTGCTTCCTTTGACCCAAGAGATCGTCTAACCCCATATGGAAGCAGTCTAAATGGTGGCTTATAGCCAGAAACTACACTTGGAAGCAAATCGGCATCTACTGGTAATGGTTCCTCGCCAGGCCAATCTGTATATCTTGGGCCCAGGGCAGATAATAACTCGTCTATTTCATCCTCATACTTCACCTCGATTTGAGGCTTGTAATCTTCTTTCACATAACTAGTTTTATTAAGGCTCTCTTCTGGATGATCTGTACTGTCACGAGAATCATCTTGTGTACGATTTTGTATAATTTGATGAGGAGGTAACAAGTTCGTCGGAGTGCTAGTTCTCTTGAACAGATGTCTTTTCTGTTCCACCAAAGGAACTTCATAACTTACTCCTCGATATAAAGAAACAGACGTTCCTGACCTCCAAATAACCAGACCTCCGGTCTTCCTCTGAAACATAGATGATGGGCAGAATTAAAAGTTGCACATTAAATTAAAGGAGGTAAAAATGAGAGATGGGTGAGAATATGACAATATGATTATAGCTGCCTCGTATAGACTCACTACCATCAAATAGTCCAGTTCTGTGTCAAAACTCAAAAGGACAGTAAGCCGGCTACCATCAAGTAAATTTCATCCACATGGAAGAGTCATTTGGCAAACATCTCATTTTGTTAAGACACTATGCATGTAACAATAGTCCCTATGACCAGTCCTAAATACATAATCAGCAACCAAAAGAGAACAATAATGATTCTGGATGCAGAAGAAAAACTACTAGATGGTAGGCGCTTTAGCACTTGAACATGGCAAAAGCACATAGAGAATGAAGGACAGTAGCAAAACCGTGGCATTTTCCTACTTTTTCTTCATTTGGTGACATTCTAGAGGTTAGATCAGAAATGTCGCCAACTCTTACTCCATAAGTTTTTGTTCTGAGAAAACATGGAGAAAAGAAGAAGAAAGATAGTTCAATATCTGCCAAACACATATCCACTACCAGGCTGTGCCTGCACATACCCTACCACATGTGTTCTTTTCACTAATTTCTTTGAGACACTGGCGTAATGTGGTCATTTTTGTGAGTTTGTACTCTAAAAATAAACAATTGTACACAAGGATGTTCAAACCACATACGAGCAGCAGTAAATCCCTTGAAACACAAACAAAAGCCCTTTTTCTACCGCATGTTTTGGAACATATACCTACACGAGGTGTAAATGAGGGAGTGACAAATGAACGTAAAATGAAATTTATTACAACGTTTAAGTAGGCATGTAATGATGCCTATGGAAAATTTCAAAATCACCCATACAAAACATCACCAACATGACATTCCATCATAGGCAAATGGTTATACTGAGTAGGTCGTAAAAATGAGGGCAAAGGCAATATCGAATTCACCGGTGGAGGGTTCTATATGACTATAAGCTACAGCACAAACTAAACGAATCCTTTGCCTATATGCTCCTATAATATCCATGTAGCCAGTGGTGAACGAAATACTCATAAAACAAATCTCCAAAATAGTTTTACTTAAAATAAGTAATGCACAAACCTCTAGAATCTCATGCATTCGCCTCATATTTAAGGCAGGGGCGCCTTCAACCTTTATTCTCACAATTTCTGCAGCTTTCCACTTCTCATGAATAGCATCCACTGTTGCCTGTGTAACACCTGCACCTCCAATCCTCAACTTTTGCTTCGTCTTCAAAGTCAACACTTTTAGTCTCCGGAGCTCAGCTTCAGGTAATGTAAGCTCAGCCATATAAGTCCTGCTTCTTCTCTTCACTGAATTTTCAGTTTCCTCGACTTCTGCAGCAGGTTTCTCCCACGGGAATCGTACTTCCTCCCCACCCCTAAATACTTGTTCTATCCCCAATGGCGAATCCCTCGAAAACCCTCCACGCGTATTAGGTAACATTCCTTCCTCTACGTAAAATATATCCTCAACTGACCCTTTTTCGATTACTCTACTATTATCCTCACTTTCATTATCGTCATCCATATATCCAAACCTCTTCAGCTTTTCTACAATCCTATCCATCGTACTACCAGTAGTGCCCGTATTAGATGAACTACCACTTGAACTAAATGAGTTCAACACATTCTCTCTACTTCTATAATTCAGAGCTGGTCGAGGGGTTTTAGGAGTATTCCGTTCGCGGGATTCCTTCCACTTGTCCAACCACCCACTCGATGAATCATTATCAGCATTTTTCGACTGACCACGTGGTTTCTCACTTGGAGGCCCCGAAAATATATCCTTCTTTCGCACCACAAATCTCGAATTTCTAGCTAAGTCTTGCCCACTAATCGAATATGACCTAACAAAATCATGGTTTGAGACATAACCACTCTTCGTGACACAACTGATGCAACGGTACCTAGGGAACGGCACGCAAATTCCTTGAAACTTGGAAAGTGGGCAGACTTGGCAACTATGGTACATTGTCATCCTTATGACAGCAGACAATTTTCTGTCAAACTAATGTAAAACGTCAATAAAAATTCTTATCGATAACATATACTCCCTCCGTCCCAATCATTTGTTTACATTTGGTTAAAATACTCCTCACAAATCACAATGAATATAAAAGGTAAGCAAATGACTGAGGCGGAAAGAGTATGATACTTTAGGACTTATGGGCAGTGCCATAATTTGAAAATTTAGCGGGCGAACAAGTAATGCAATAAATTCCTAGCTCCGCCACTGATTATAGTCATAGATACCTGGTGCTTACTTAAATTTAAACAATAGTCCCACCATCCCATCATTTGTTTACCGTTGATTAAAATAACTATCACAACGAATAAAAAAATAAACAAATGACTGGGACGGACGGAGTAATATTCTTTATCGATATCTTAATTTGAATTGGCTACAGTATGTAATATGATTCAGAAATTGAAATTCAATTGAAGCTGGGTGTCAATAAATTGTTGATAATTGGGTAAATTGTACAGTAAAAAATGAGATTAAATTAAGACAGTAGCAACCGAATAAAAGTGAGGGAGAAGAAAGAAGGCATACATGGGATAATCCAGGTTGTGAAAATGGCGCAGTTCATTAGAGAAGCTAATAATGTAAAGATTTGAGATAATGAACACAGATGAAGAGAGCAAGACAAGATGATAAGTGGACAAGAGCTAGTTTTCAGGCTCATCAATTGTTCCTTTGGGCTCTTTTGATTTCTCAAGTAGGGACTCGGTTCGGGTTCGGTACGACTTCGTGATGGTAAGGCGTTGTTTGGTTCGTAGAACGAACGGTCTATTACTAGGGCTGAGTATCGGTCAACGATCCGATTGGATCAAATCGGACCGGCTCAAAAACCGCAAATAAAATTCCGAAGACCGGACCTACAACTTTTGGTCTAGAACAAATGGTACGTCCGGTTTATTTTTCCGGTCCGGAACTAAAGTTGTTCACCACTAATTTATACATTTAAAATTGGAAATTAAATATGTATTTAAGGAAATTAGAGGTTCGATTTGGAGATACATCGGGAATCGAAACAAATATTATACAGAGTAGTTATTTTTGTTTGAAGTTTTGAACGATTTCCATATCATGAAATTACAAAACTAAAATTAGTAGTTCTGCCAGCCTAAGCCTAATTCAGGTTCACCTTTTCTTAGATTTGTTGCGGAGTATTATTTGTAAAATATTTATATGTATGATTGAAATGTTCGACAAATTAAGAATTTCATTTTAGAAATGCAAACTAAAGACATGAAAAACTACTATCATTGGTAGGATATGTACATGATTGGGAATTTGGGATGATTAAGATGGCGGGTAAATATGTCGTAAAAAAATTTGAACTAAATTAGAGGAGAAGCGGTTTTTTTTTTTATTAACATCTAGGTTGTGCGTATTATCCCTTTCAAATTTTAAGGATCTAAAAGCATCTTCTCTTTCCTAAGTGTTGCCTCAGAAATCAAGCACCACCAATCTAAAATCAACAAAGCATTTTTTGGTCAAGATTGATAATAATGATATATAGTTCGATTACACAGAGAGAGATAAATTCGACTTGGGATAAAGTGAAACAAATTATAAAGGAAGTCGCGAAAGACGTTATAAGAGTCTAAAGGGAACATGACATCGAGTAAGGACACGTCTCGGTGAAAATGGTGATGTGAATTGTAGCAAAGCGATAAAGAACAAATGTGATTGCTATAAAATTTTAGGGAAATACAGGAGCACGCAGAACTATGAGAAGTACAAAGAGGCTGAAAGAGAAACTAAAAAGGCAGTGCGTGATGCGAGGACAAGATCAATCAGGAGTTATACGCAAAATTGAATATGATGGAAAGGGAAAGAGATATGTGTAAACTTGCGCGTATAAGGGAAAGAAAGATGGGAGATATATGGAGAGTTTTAAATGTAGGAAGGACAGTGATCAAAATTTTTTGTTCGGAATAATGAAAAAAATGATATATTGAGCTCATACTTGGATACTTAATTCAATGGCCAACAAGAACAAGAGATTGATGATCTCGCCAACTATGGTTAATTAAGAATTTATAGGTAGGATTCAAAAGAGTGAAGTCAATAAGACTTTAAGGAGGATGGAGTCGAAAAAGTAGAAGGATCAGATGGTATACTAATTGAAATTTGAAGGTGTTTGAGAAAAAGAGGAGTTAAATGGATAACCATGCTATTTAACAAGATTTGGAGAAACGATAAGATGTCGTCAATGTAAAGGAAATGTACTCTTATCCCGCCGTACAAGAACAAAGGCACTGTTCAAGATTGCTCTAATTATCTTGGAATTGAGTTAATGGGTCATACGATGAAATTATAAGAACGAGTGATTGAACAAAGGTTAAGGAAATGTGTACATATATCAGATAACCAATTTGGATTTATGTCGGAGATCAACTATGGAAGCTATTTATCTTGCGAGATAAATGATTGGAGCATTATCAAGATGGGAAAAAAGATATGCGCATTGAAGAGTTTGGCAACCTCAAAATGCTCTAGAGGGAAGTGAATAGAGTTGGTATTTTTTAAAAAATTTAATCACCCTTCTAAATCCATTTATCTCTATTTTGCTAACTAAGCAAATGATTATCATCCCTCCAGATCTCTCCATTTCTTTTCCAACGCTACTAAACTTGAAAATGACTCAAACCCGAATTGATTCGACCTGACTCGACTTCTTGCAGTCTGGAAAATGACCTTGCCTGAACTGGCATGGCCCAAACCCAAGTCGATTTGACCTGTTTGTGAGTCTAGTAACAAGTCTTCAAGTAACTACCCACCTACTGTAGTGGTAGATTCATTTTTACCTAATTGTATTTAAGCTTTGTTCTTTTGGAGTAAACTAAAATTGAATTACTCCGTATAATAGTTAAAAGTTCTAATAATAATAATAGAACTTAAGTTATTATTTAAGATAAACATATCCCTCTTTAATTTAAAACGTGTCAGAAAGATAAAATGAAATAAGCAGAATGCTTGGGACTTAGGAAAGAATCGTTTGATCTATCCGAGTAAGGTGTTATTTAACATGTTTGTAATTTAAAACCGATGTGTTCGTCTTAAGGGAAAGTACCGATAGTAATTAGAGTCACTCTTAAAATGGGTTAAGTAGTAGTAGCTTCATTCTAGATAGATAGAACAACCTTTAGTTATTCCCTAAATTATCTGTTCTTCTTTGCGACATAGTGTTCTTATACTGTAAGTATAAAACGGATATCTTCATTTGAATAAACCATTTAGTTAGAAGTAGAACTAGAAACATATGGGCTAACTGTAGAAATCGTATGCCATACTTCCACTGATATAGGTGAGGCAGAAATTACGGCTTTTTGTAGGCTGATTCTACACTTCATATCCACATTTCAGAGCTTATAGTCTTCCTACTGCACAGGCTATGACCTTGATGGTAAGGATTGGGACAGTTTGATGAGAAGTGTAGGGTCATTAATCGAGTGGTATTCACTGTGGGAGAACATATGATTTCAAACCATAATTATAACTCTTGAACCGTCGTCCCTTTTGAGTGAGCAAAAATCCTCTCCATTAATTTTCTCTCCATTACCTCTCACAAACATTACTATTACTATATTACTAGGTTGG
>JAYMSF010001705.1:0-11495 GCA_036897335.1 Silene vulgaris
TTATTGGGCATATTGGCATTTGTCGGGAGGATGGTTCTGTTTTAGACTTTTCTGGCTCTAATCTTGTAAATGTTGACAATTTTGCATTTGGACGGGTGGCGAGATACTTTCAACTTGACAGACGACAGGTAAATTCTCTTCATAACACTTATTTCTGTTTGTTCCTTTAACGTATACCTTCTGATGCAAGGCTTCTATTTCTTCTGCTTGCTTAAAAGTTTTATTGGGCTTGGCCTTGCTCGGCTTGTGCTCATGAAACAAAACTTAGAGCTTGAGCCGATCTCAATCTTACCTGAGCTTGAAAAAAATTGAGCTCATTACCAGCTCATCAGCTTTAACCCTAGTAGGACATTAAATTACTGTTTTGATTTGCTCATAAATGTCTCTTGAGATTCGCTTGATGTATTAACTCTAAAGGCAACTGTCTAGAGGAACATAGTGTAGTCTGTTCGTCCCTTACATAGAAAGATTGCCGAAGGCATATTATTGTTAGTATCGTAGTATCAGCTTATTTTCATCTTTCAAATGGAGTCAAAGACTCATTACTCTTTGGTTCTGGATCACGTTGAAATAAATCAAAACGGCTCTCACTAAAGTATCAGTCCTCGACGCACTTATCATCTAAGGTCATTCGAAAACAATCTCTGTGTTATTTACCCAAGCATAAGGTTGCGTACATCCAAACCCCCCCTTACCCCACAGTGAGGCATTGGGGTAATGCTGTTGATGGTGTACCATAATTTATACTCCGTATAATTGTTATATGTTTCATTCACTGGTTTTACATAAAAAAAAATTCACAAGTGACTGACTTAATTTCTTGTAGTGCTGCTTTCCTCCACATTTATCGGCGCACACATGCAAGCAGCGGTACAAGCATCATGAATATGGGACGACAATATCTTGGGACGATGCTCTGCACACGAGTATGCATCACTATGAGAGTAAATCATACAACCTCTTTACGTGCAATTGCAACTCTTTTGTGGCTAATTGTCTTAACCGGCTATGTTATGGCGGGTCGATGAGCTGGAACATGATCAATGTGACGGCTCTTGTTCTATGCAAGGGAAAATGGGTTGACAGTGTGTCTATCTTACGATCTTTCATGCCCTTTGTCCTTGTTCTTTGCTTGGGTATTTACATGGTTGGTTGGCCTTTTCTAGTTGCATGGCTTTCTTTCTCATCGCTCTTGGTCGCTTGGTTTATTGTAGGAACATATTTTGTAAAGGATATGCTAGACTGTTAGAACATTCAGTTTTAAGTCGAACTTTGTGGGGGGATAAGCTTGTCGATAATGGTGGGTTTTCTGATAAATGTACATGGACTTCTCTAGGATCTTTTCGAGGGGAATGTTGCGGAACTAAATTAGTATTAGTGACATTTTAATTTTAATTACTTGTTTCGTTTATTTGTAATGCTTGTAATGCTAACCAGACATTCTTGCTTGTATTATCCTACTTGTAAACTATGACAAAAAAACCTAGGGATAATGAATTAAATTGATCGTCGGCTGGGTGAGATTTTGTTTACCTTTTATTTGACCTTGTCTAAGCTTGTTTGCGGAGAAAAAAAAATGCATCAGGACCTCGGAAGAAGCTCATATATATCCACATGGATAAAATCTCTCTATTACCAATTGGTTTTAGAGTAAACATATGTAGGCATATGAAGCAGACTCTTTTTCTTCCATTTAGATGAATAGTCGCTTAAAATTTGCGGAGCATTACGTGTTTGGAATAAAACGAGTTTAATTGACGATACGATTAAAAACCGGAAGAAAAACCGATGATATGAAGATTGGTACACATGGTCAGAGTGTAATATTGAATCCAAACCCTCTGCTTAAAAAGAAATTCAAAAAACAAAATTATTGATCAGTAAATGACAAAAAGAGCGGTAATTATTGTGTGAGACGGTTTTAAAATATAAAAAAATAACTCATTTATTAATAGTAGATGAATAAACATTTTATGAAAATAGACGTCTCATATTTTAGAATTTTTTCAAAATGAGAAACAAGCATAGGAAACTCTAACCCTCACGGTGAGAAGAGCCCTCGAAACTAGTAGAAAAAAACCCGCGAAACTTCACCATTGTTGAATGCTTCAAAATCTTGACATCCAACGTATATTTTCTAAAGTGCTTCAAAATTTATGTTAATTGCTAAATTTAATACTATTTCATTCCTTGCAAAAGCTTATAGCAGCTAATTTGATGGGTTTGACTGCATTTGCTGGAATTAGAGAGTTGCATAGAAGGTGTTTGATGAATTGCCTGAACCAAAGTTTCAATCTTTCGCTACGGTACTATAGCTCTGGAGCCCTTGTGGTATTTAAAACAGAATTGATGCATAGTTTTAATCGCGGTATTAGTGAAAATGTTGTGGCTATGGCTATCAAAGCTTGTCGTGGTGACCCGAAAGTGGGTGGTTCTTTACACAGCTTTGCATTGTCATCCGGGTTTATTAGATATCGGTCGGTCGTGAATTCGTTGATGAGTATGTATTGTAAAGCTGGGAAATTTGATGATTCTCTTAAATTGTTTCGCAGCATGGAGGAGCCTGATACCGTATCTTACAACACTATTTTATTGGGTTTTCGGAATAGAGATGTTTCATTGTGTTTTGCAGCAAACATGAATTCAAATGGTGTTGTTTTCGACCCTGTTACGTATACTACAGCTTTGTCGTTTTGCGTGGATGATCAGGGGTTTCTATTTGGGTTTCAATTGCATTCTAGCATACTAAAGTCGGGGTTTGGTTCAGAGGTTTTTGTAGGTAATTCACTCATTACATTGTATTCTAGATGGGGACGTATTTTTGAGGCTGAAAAGGTGTTTTATGAGATGCCTACCAAGGATCATGTATCTTGGAATGCAATGTTGTGTGGGTATAGCCAAGGGGGAAGTTGTGGAATTGAAACGATTCAGACGTTTTGCAATATGGTGAAACAAGGAGTGAGGATTGATAATGTTTCTTTAACTGCTGGAATTTCGGCTTGTGGACGTGAAAAATATTTAGAGGCTGGGAAATTGCTGCACTGCCTGAGTATAAAGATTGGTTATGGAAGATATGCTTCGGTTTGTAACCTTTTGATGTCAGCATATGCAAAGTGTGAGGTAAATGGAGATGTAAAACTTGTATTCCAAGATATGGCCGAAAGAAATGTCGTTTCTTGGACGACAATGATTTCAGTATTTCCGGATGAAGCACTTAGTCTCTTCAGAGGGATGACAGTGGATGGCGTCTACCCTAATGAGGTGACCTTCATTGGTTTACTCCATGCACTTACACAAAGGAATATGGTCAAGGACGGTCAAATGATTCATGGGTTTTGTCTGCGTAGTAATTTTGTATCGGAGTTGCATGTTTCAAATAGTCTTATTTCAATGTACGCAAAGTTTGAATCAATGGGAGATGCTGTGAAGGTTTTTGAAGAGCTTCATTATAGGGATGTTATATCTTGGAATACTTTAATATCTGGGTATCATCAAAATAGATTATACGAAGAAGCTTTTGAAGCATTCCGATCTGCTATAGCAGACACCCGTCCTAATCAATACACATTTGGGAGCATATTAAGTGCAATTGGATCAGCTGAAGCCATTTCACTGAGATATGGACAAAGATGTCACTCTCATCTGTTCAAATCCGGATTAAATTCTAATCCAATTGTTTCAGCTGCCCTCCTTGACATGTACGGAAAACGAGGAAGTCTCTCCGAGTCCAAGAAGATATTCAAGGAAAGTGTTCAAAAAACCCAATTTGCTTGGACAGCAATAATTTCAGCCCATGCCAGACATGGGGACTACGATTCAGTCATGGCGATATTTTCTCAGATGCAGCAGGAAGGGGTAAGACCTGACTCAATTACCTTCCTGTCCTTGCTTACAGCCTGTGGTAGAAAGGGAATGGTTGATAAAGGTCGTCAAATTTGGGATATGATGGTCAAAGACAATCTCATTGTTCCATCACCAGAGCATTATGCTTGTATGGTTGATATGTTGGGTCGTGCAGGACGTCTAAAAGAGGCAGAAGAGTTTATTCTTCAGATTCCTGGGAAACCGTCATTCTCGGCATTGCAGAGTTTGTTAGGAGCGTGTAGGACTCACGGGGATATGGAGTTGGGTGGGAAGATGGCTAATGCATTGATCGAATTGCAGCCTGAGGAATCAGGCTCTTATGTTCTGATGTCGAATTTATATGCTGAGAAAGGGGATTGGGATAAAGTAGCAACCATGAGGAGGGAAATGAAAGATAAGAGAGTCAGAAAGGAAGTTGGATTGAGCTGGGTTGATGTGGGTAGTAATGATGGTTCCATGATTATGCATGGGTTTTCTTCAAGAGACACGTCCCACCCCAGGTCTGTGGAGATCTTCCATTTGGCTAGATGCATAGGACTAGAGTCTAAATTCCTAGAGAGGGAAGGACCTAATATGAACTTGGTGGACATCTATTGAGGTGGTCATAATTAAATGCTGCAAGGTTAACTGGATCACTAGAACTCGACTTCAACTAAAATTTAGCATATGAACTTATGAAGGTTTTGGAGGCTCTACGGGATGCCATTACGCAACAATATGTGGTTCCCCTGCAGATAGTAAGGTACTATTCAGTCCAAGTTCAAGTTCAAGTTCATTGTTTTAAAATTTTTGGCACCTGAAGTATAGATTATACTGACATCTAGATATTGGGTCCATCTTGTAGGATTTGGCAATTCATGTGAATTTGCAAGTCACCATTTTGACAAAAAAATTGTCAACCAAACAAGCCGTGTTTTTGTAATTCATTTTATAAAAGAAATCTGAGCTTCAAAGCTATAAGTTTAACTTGGCTTTTGTGTTATGTTTCACTCCCCATTTGCTTTTCACTTTTCTTTTTCTATCTTTTCGCATTTTGAGGCGTGCGATCACATAGGGATGGTTCTAAAGGATGATTTATGTCGGCGCACCCCAAATCATTTTGGGATTAAGGCTTTGATGTTGTTGTTGTTGGATTGGATTTTCCAATTCACATATTTTTACAAGTGACAATTAAACAATACCTTAGAATTGCTCAAACTTTGACTCATAGCAGGCCCGAAAATACAGTATAATATAAATTAATACTCCGTATTATTCATGATGAGATGGACGGTTTTCACTTCTCACAATGCCTTATCACTCTCCCCTCAATTTCATTAAATACTCTCATTTGACTTTCTAGCTAAGATTAAAAATAGAAAGTTCAATTAAAAATTCATAAAATGGGCAGGAAAAAAACCCGCCAAACATTTACCATAGTTGAATGCCTCAAAATCTTGACATTTTAAACTCCATAAACATGTAATAACACCAATTCAAATATCAATTCTACAATTCTCCCTACACTTTTGATCACATCTTCTCTTCCATTTCTTCTAATTTCCCTCTTAATTTCATGCTTCTTTAGCCTCTGCTACAAGGTTAATTTTCTTTCTCCTTCCCTCTTTTCTTATTTTTTTTTACTAGTTGTAGTTTTGCTTTGTTCCTCAATTTTCACCATACTACGATTTTAACTTTTGGGTTTTTCCTAGACTGTTTGTTGGTTTTGGAAAAAAGGGAAGAAGCTTAAGGAAGGGTTAATTGGAAGAGATTCATGTTCCTTTAATGGAAGAAATATTGTCTGAGAGTGTTTCTTGCGGTGACAGTGGAGGCGGTGGTAGCGGCAGTGCTGGCAGGGAGATAGATTTTGAAGCTTCGTATTGTTTGGAGAAGTTTTCCCTCTATGAGACCTCATCTGTATGCATTTTTTTTTATCAATTCCCTAACTTATATTTGGATTGAGTAGTGTTGGAAAATACTTCTATCATTTATTTGCTGCTCATTTGTGAAAATTCCCCTTTCGACGAGTTCAGGGTTTTAGGAAATTCCAAATTTGTGTCATGATATTTACAATAGCATCATGTTATGTGTTGTATTATTGCTGCACTTAACTACCTTAAAAATGTCGTCAATTTGATTTTTAGCGAGTCTTGTGTGAGACAGCTGTATGCATTCAGTGATTTAGCAAACTATTTTACCTTGGTATTATTAAGTGGGGAATATCACATCTTGATAAAGTAGTACTATTAGATGATACCATAAGCGAGCAATGAAATATGATATTCCACCAACTATACCTACTCAGATGGATTTGACCTCAATTGTATTTCACCTTCTCACGGTATGTATTATCTGTCTGATTTTGTGGAGCAGAAGTTTTTTATGATTGGAAGAGATAAAAGAAGAAAGTACTGGAGAGTGTTGAAGATTGATAAGTCGAATCCTTCCAAGCTCATCTTCTACGAAGATCCCACAGTTTATTCATTTTCTCTGTGCAAGGCTCTGTTGCAAGACATAAAGGAAGCTAATAAAATGAGCGGTGGACTTAAATTTGTCACCTATTGCTATGGGATTGTAGGTAAGTGAGTGAGAACATGAATCAGAGTGAACAATGTCTAGCTGTCATTTATGCGGTTTCTCTTAAAAAATTGATTTCTTTGTTATGCAGGGTTCATCAGACTATTGGGACCTTATTATGTCATCTTAATAACAAAGAGAAGGAAGATTGGTCAGATTTTTGATCATCCGATTTACACCATTGCGGAATACAAGATTATTCCACTTGCTCAGCCTACATTCTTGTCCATGAATGAATTTGAAAGAGAGAACAGGTTAGTGTGTCATCCACTTGTTGAATGTTCGACATGTCAAAGGTATTCTATGTTCAAAGTATCATCTTTGGTTTAGCCATTTGCTACTTTAGAACAAAAAATTTGCAGTGTCTGATAGCTTATGTGGATTGGAGGTGATCTCATACTGATAGTTTGTCTTTGTACATTAATAATTACCAAACTAAAAATATCTCCTGTGGTGAACGTTACTGTTGTAGATTTATTTTAATGATTTGTATTATACTTTTTCCAAAGTTGTATTTAGTATGAGATCACTGATCCCATTAAGTAGTAGGAACGAGATCAAGGATCAATCAACGACCAACAAAAATGGAGATATCTTTTTTCGGTTTAATTTGCTAGTTTGTTACTGAACTTTTCTTCTATGTTCAATCGTGGATAGGTACAAGAAGCTTCTAGAGTTGGTGGATCTAAGGAAGGACTATTACTTCAGCTACTCATATCCGATTATGCATAGCCTACAGGCTAACTTGAGCCATAATCAAACAGAACAATACACTGCGGGAACAAAATTTGTATGGAATGAGAACTTAACTCGTAAAATTCGTGATAAACTCAAGAGCTCTCACTGGACAGTTGCCTTACTGCATGGGTTCTTCAAGCAGGTATTTTTAGAACCTGATCAAATGGTTATCGGCATCTTTCTTATGTCTTCTTACAGATGATGCTTGCTGATCTTTATAATAAGCATTCTTTTTCAGGAAGATACTCAGCTAATCTCATAGCCAACACATAAATAACAACATTTCAGAATGTTAAACGTGTATTCGGTGTACCACAACAAATACTCAAACATGGAAAAATTTGACTAATGCTTCAAGAGACTCAAGAGTCAAGACGTCACAGGAATATGTCTTTTTTCAAGACAATCATTTATTTATTTTTGGTTAGATCAACCCCTTACCATTTGCTTTAAGAATTTAAGTGCTCAGGGGGTCAGGCTGCAATCTTTAAGGTTTTGTTCTTTTCAACTAAAATGTAAATAGCAGAGGCTTCCAATTTTATGAACAAAATCACAGAGGGAACTTCTTGTGTTCAAAATATTGAACTTTTTTTCATCACTATCGACAATCTGTTGCTCACAGTTGTATCTATTCCGTATCCAGGTGAGGCTATCGGCCAGAGGAATGACTTTCAAGCTAACCCTTATTGCAAGAAGGTCATGTCAATTTGCAGGAACCAGGTTAGATCAAATGTCGGTGGTGGTACAACTTTACTGCCAGCCTCATTTCTGAAGTGAAAATGCCCATTATATGCCTGGTGGAATATATATCTTGGAAACTATTTAGCCTTTATTTGAAGCTTTAAAACACAACATTTATATATTGCAATTTTTGCAAATATACATACTTTCTTACTTTCAGAAGTCATTCACTCTCCTGCGTATGTTGTTTAACTCTTTTTCCTTTCTATCTTTTAAATCTGTGCAAGATATCAGAAAAGGGGTGTTGATGAGAAGGGTCACGCTGCAAATCACGTGGAGATTGAACAGATTGTCTGTGAAGATAAAATGTTTGGTGAAGGCCCGCATAAATGTACTTCTGCTGTGCAGAACCGGGGTTCAATACCCCTTTTCTGGTCACAAAATCCTTCATTATTAAATCCTAAGCCTGACATTATATGTATGTATCAATTTTCTTTGAGATATACTTTCTACTATGGTTTGTATATTGTTTGACCATATTCTACATCTGGTATAGTTTCTGAAGAAGGAAGCAGCAGTGGTGAGGCCACAGAACTTCATTTCCAGAATCTCCGTCTAAGATATGGAGATCCATTAATTATACTGAATCTCACTAAGGTATTACTCACATGACTGAATTATAGCCTGCTATATTTCTTACGCGTAAATCGGAATGTCAATATAAGCTGAAACCCGTTAATATCCACCCACCGGATTTCGTTAAGTTGATGACGAAGTGGGTTATGATCCAACCAACTCGAACTCGACCCATTGTCATCTCCATGCTTAGTGATATATCTAATACGGAGTACATTTCATGGTGGCTTCTGTACTGTAGGTGGATGAAATGCACCCGGAATCACTTCTTCATAATGCATTTAATAATGCTGTTGAGTTCATTAACAAGGATATGGACAAAGAGAATCAGTTAACCTTATGGAATCTGGACCTTAGTACAGAGTTTCGAACGTAGGCTTTTTTCCCTTTTTGTATTCTTTCAGAAAACGCCATTAGCATGTTCAGAAGGGTAATGAGGAAACCCATTTTTTACTTTGCAGTGAAGGTTCTGATGTGCTTTCAAAACTGAAAGATGTGGCTGCAAATGCACTGAGTCGGATCGGGTTCTTCTCTTGTCAGGCACCTCAATCAGTAAACTTCAAGGCATCATTTGACATGTCTTGCCGCTGGTAATTAAACTTCATGAAATCCAATTACATTTGATCAACGTTGCTATTTCTTTTGTGTTTTATTAATGACCATACTGTTCTGATGACTAACTTCAAAATACAATTTCATTGAAAACCCCATGTTCCCCACTTGCAATTACGTCATTTATGAGTATTGTTTTAATCACCAAAACAACACCATCTATACTATTAACTTTTTTATATTGAATTTTGTAAAACTTGTGCTAAATTATTTCGAAGGGGAGAGACAGGCTTATTAACATAAATTGTAGGATCAATGGCGAAGATGGGAATCTTCAGAAAGTCAAATATCAGAATGGGGTTTTAAGAACCAACTGCTTGGACTCTATAGACCGCACAAATGTTGCGCAATATGTGTACGGCTTTGTTGCCCTTGATCAGCAGTTAGATGCTTTAGAGATCACTGACTGTTCAGTCCCAGATTCTGAGCACATTTTAGCAAAAGAATTGATGAGAACCTATGAAGCTATGGGCAATGCCCTTGCTCGTCAGTATGGGGGATCTGCAGCACACAGTCAGGTACCCATAAAAATCTTGCTACTATATATTGACCAGTAGAATAATTAATAGCTGCAGATTGACGCATACAACTGAAAAGTCGAACAATTTTGAGATATGCTCCTCTATTCAGCATTTCAAAACACTCGCTCAAAATATTATAATTTGTCTTAAGGATTATAATTACTCTCTCTTCAATCATTCTTTTACCTGTTTTAATGGTAAAAAAATTGGGGCATGAGTAGATAATTATTTACTGCTTTGTAATCTGCTTGAACGTTTTGAATAAATCACGCTTTAGTCCGTCATCTGTATGGTATATTTCTTAGTTCGAAACATAGACAGTGCGGTTTCCATTTCCAACTGAATCAAAGACTCACTATTCTTTGATTTTGCATTACGATGACACACTTCAAAATGGCTCTCTAAACTAGTTCCTCTTTATTCATTGTGACGTTGCAATCGTTGGATGTAATCTTGTTGTAGTTTTCATTCATTTGGAAACGGCCACTTTGCATTGTTAACATAGAGGAAATGCTTTTTACATCTTACCCCCGTACCCCACCATTCTCGGGAGTCCTTGTGACACTGAATCTTGATTGTTGTTGAAACATAGAAAATGCATTTATTTATCATATAGCCAGAATATTACAAATTGATATCAGCAATATTGTAATTTTGTAGAAACAAACAAGAATGATTTTGTTTTTGATTTTGGGCTTGTGTTTTTCCTTTACTTGTTATCGTATGATTAGTATAAGTCCGTCTTGTATGTCTGGAGTTGCAGCTCCTTGCTAGAGCTATTGTGTTCCACTTTCACATATATTTGAGAGTGGTCCTTCCTTTATATATTACGGATGCCATTCTTAAGTTTCTTTCGTAGCACTTTCAGGAAAAGTAACTTTTGCAAGCTAACTGATCTTATTTGTTTCCCTGAAAACATGAGTAGATTTTCGCTAAGAGTAGAGGTCGTTGCCCAGCAGCCACACTGATTGAGAAGTGTGTGATTAGTGTACAACGTCATTATAACAACGCCTTCATCGACGTTCGAAAGCAACAAGCTATTGATATGTAAGTTCATTTTGAATGCTCTTGTTTATGCTGGAAGTTTTGAGACTATCTTCTGTCATGAATGTCAAGTTAATCATGGCTAAACGTCATGTGAGATTCTGCCACTTAATTATTTACCATCGAAGCTAACTGATATCAGCAGGAAAAGCAAGAGATTGTTTATTTTGGCACATTAATCTTGTGTTTACATTGCGCAGATTTCTGGGGAACTTTAAACCAGCTGATGAACCGGCCTCTCTCAGAAGCAAACCAGTTGAGAAGCGCGGAAACCTTAATGCTCTATGTTTGCAAGACATTCTTAGGTAAAGGCTTCCGTCTTGTAACTGTGCCCTTCTGACCGATCTGAAGTCTTGACCGTCTAACCGTCAAAAATGTTGTGCAGGATTCTTGCCTTTAACTAAACCAGCATATTTGTCACCTCTAAGGGCGAAACATCTAAGAAGCAAGGTGCCATTGATCAACAGACACAGCATTACCACCCTGATGTCACTTGTCAGTCATATGTTCCGACATTTGTGTAGTAGGTTCAGTTGGTCTCCCTTGCGATGGTCGTAAGTTATGACGATTTTATGATAAAAAGTGACCACCAGTTTATTACTCCGTATTAGAAAGTGACCATTTTAGTGGTCACTTTTTAATTTTTATCATAAAATGGTCACATTTATCTCGTCTTAGTTTTATATATGTAAAGAAACACGATCACTATTCATTACACAAGTACGTTAGCCTGAGTGTAGGAGACTGTCAGTACAAGATGGCATGAATCCGATAGCTGCCATTAAAAGACTTTTTAGCCAAGCTAGTCATGCTTCCTTCGAAATTTTGTGATCCCAACAAATA
>JAYMSF010001706.1:0-11494 GCA_036897335.1 Silene vulgaris
GACAGGAAAGACTGCTTTGGGCCCAGGAAGCGAAGGGAATGAGCTCGGCTGCTTCTCTTCCACACTTCTTTTTTCTGTGTCCGTTCCGCATGCGCTTCGCTCTCTTCTTATTCTTCATTGGCTCTATAAAATATGTTGGATGGACTTCGCCGTTCTTTCCCAACAAAAATATAAAAAAGGCTGTATCACATCGAGATGTCGATTCGTTTTCCGCCCTCAATGAGATGGGGAATTTGGAACCTCCTATTTTTTAATTTTTAAAACTTTTGGGCCCTTTATCTTTCTGAATTGAGGCCCGGCCCGGCTCGCGTCGTTCCAACAACCGGCGGGGAGCACCTCAGTATACGATCGTGCGCAGTAACTGGGAGTCCTATTACACCTAAGGCCAACTTAAATTAACCAAACCTGGGTTCATCTCGTGTAGTGATTGTGGACTCGTACAAGGATATTGAGTAGACAGACGGTTGATGTATCAGACTCGACCCTATCTTTCGTAGCATGCATTCCCATCCGTGTCGCAACTGATTCGGTAAGCTACGTGTCCGGTGCACGGAGAACTGCCTTCGGTCCCCAAACTGACTTACTCGTGGCAACCTTCCGGCCGCCCAACAACCTATAACGCTAGTCACTACTCCCACTGGGGCTAGGAAGTAAGCCCCACAACCCAAAGCGGCGAAGAACAAATAGAATTTACTACAAAAGCCGGCTAACGGGGGTATTCCTGCGTATGAGAACATAGTAATAGAGAAGGTAATAGCCGAAATAGGATTCGTTTTGGCTAGAGCGCCCAAATCCGCTATATATTTAACACGGGTTTGCCGTAATGCTGAAACTATAGCGAATGCATCTATCGTCATTGATGCATAAATAAAGAGACCAATTAGTAGTGATTGAATTCCTTCTATGGTTCCACATGAGAAACCAGTACGAATATAACCTACATGTCCAATTGAACTATGAGCTAGAAGTCTTTTTACTTTTGTTTGGGCCATGGCGGCCAGTGCTCCTAAGATCATAGAAGCAATGCTGCAGAAAAAGAAAATTTGTTGCAATGTAGCTCCATAGGAACCATAAATAAAAACACGTAAAATATTAGCAGAAATAGATATTTTAGGCGCAATAGAAAAGAATGCTGTAACCGGGGTGGGTGAACCCTCATAGATATCAGGTGCCCACATATATAGAGTCAAAAAAGATATTGAGTCCGAAGGGGAGGGGGGTCTTCTTCGGGGCTCGAGAGATGGAATAGATAGGGCCAAAAAAGTTTGAAATTCGCCGCTAGGTAATTCACACGAAAGGGAACCTTATACAAAAGGGGATTCTCAACGAAAAAAGTGCTCTCTGAACCGAACGTGAAAGTAGTTTTCCATCAGACGGCTGTTCCCGTAACTCCACTCTCGACTTGGATTATATATCCAAAAAGGTCCGCTCCCCTTCACCCTTCATGCATTCCACACGCTGCCTAGCAGAGGCGTGGTTATCTGAAGTGGATTCTATCTTTTGTAGTAGATGCCGAACCTGCTGCTCTATTGACTAAGAAGGGAGCGGACGCAGCAGCTACATGGACCCCTTCCTTTCTGTTGTTGCCAGCGCTTTCCCGGGCCGAGCCGGAATTCTAAAAAATTCAATAGAAAGAAAAAGAGCAGATAGATCCTATCCCCTATATCGAACACTCATTCCTATCTATTGATAGGAAGAAAGATCTTCGTCAAATACCGGACTTTGTCTTTTTTTTTAGGAATTCTTGATATCCAAGGCAGCTTACCACAAGCACCCCACCCCATACGACTAGTTGGGGGGGGGCTGTTCGCCCTTTGAATAAAACAAAGTTAAGTAGTAAGGTAGCGTAAGCTACTTTCATTCTAAAGGAAACCGAAGAACCAACCTTTAGTCAATAGGAGCCCTACTTTCCTCTTTTCTTTGCGACCTCATCACTAAAATTAAAGCGCAAACCTATTTCTTAGTCATCGGGCGGAGCGCACCTTTTGTACTTCAGTCGTGTGAGTTCTTTGATAGTGACTTCTTTCCTTTGGCTTTGGAAAGGCGACGAAAGGCTACTTCAATCTAGGAAACAGCCGGAACCTCGAGAGGGTCGCCTTTGAAAGCGTTCGCCGGTAACCGTCACTCCTTCCTTTTTATTATGACGTGACGCTGACTGAATCCAATCCATAACCCCCGGAAACGAAACAAAGTTCGTTCCCTTTCGTCAAGTAGGTAAAGTAGGCATACGAACCACTTCTTCTTTGCTTTGTTTCAAAAGAGTCTAAGGCAAAGAAGAAGGTTGTAATAATATAAGATAAAAGGACAAGGGCGGTCTTGCTTGGCGCGAAGGCTGCTGGTTCGGGGGTAGGGTACAGTACTAAAGGTCCTCGGACTTCCAGGCGGTTTTTTAGGCAGCTGGTTACCGTTGGATCTCGCCAATACAGCCTCCTATAGTTTTCGATACCGAGATATCTATTTTTTTCATTGTTCCCAGGGATTTTGGGGGTAATCTGCTTCCATACTGCAAACAGTCAAATCTGAACCTTGTCGCTCTTCTTTCTTTCCTCGCGGGCAGGAAGCACACCAGCAGCGTGCATTGCGTGATTCTACTGTGTTTTTTGCACTTGACTGGGTGGGCAGTTGACCGGAAGATAACTTCGATTCGCCCGGCCAGCAGGCGGGCGGCGTGCTTATCTTGTGTGACAACACTACAGAGCGAGTGGCTCTTCTAGGCGGGCAGCTGTGTGACAACACTAGAGAGAAAGCGGCGCTTTCGTTTAACATGCTATGGTCTCAACGCCCTTACGAGGTAGTGATGAGTTTCACGCGCTCTAAGCCCGGCCCGCGCGCGGTTAGGAAGATTGGCCGCAATCTGAGCGGTACCACGCACCCTACCCTACCACTTATAGGCGGCCGTCCGTCCTACAGCCGCCCGAAAAGGAACTGCAGTGATCTTGAAAAGGGATCCTACAGCGATAAAAAGAATCCCCATAAAAATACCACTAGATCGAACACCAGTGATTTCGTATCCGGTCAAAATCTTGGCTAATTGATCGAAATGGGTAGCTCCAGTAGACCCATAGATCATGGAACAAATAGGGTGGATAGGCCCAACCACCACACTACACGTATAGACGCGAACCCCCCTCGTTACCGTACGTGCGACTCTCACCGCATACGGCTCGCACAAAGACTCCTAAATCCATCCCGAGCCTTTTCTTCCACCTTGTAACTCCAATCCTCGATCAAACTTGCCTTCTCCAGGCGCTATGAAATGGGGGTCTTTCCTTCGCCTATCGTATGTATCGGCTTGGCTTCGTCCCGAACCAAGGGTGCGTAGCTCGAACGCGTGCGTGTAGGAAGGCCGACCACTACATAAGCTAAAAGACTACGATTACAGGCCAAACCGGAAGCGACTCGCTTCTATTCTCGTTGGGATTGGATATAGATGGAGAATCTATAGATCGTAGTAGTTCGCTAACCTCTCTAACTAACATACGCTACAATTTAACTTCACGGCGCGGCCAAAAGAAAGAGCTTCGCTCGGTTGGCCTTCCTCCGCTGACGAATGCCTTCTTTCTCTTCTCTGAAGTCTACACAAGTGGGAGAGGCAGGATTCGAACCTACGTAGAAAAACTTCAACAGATTTACAGTCTGTCGCTTTTAACCACTCGGCCACTCTCCCCTTACCGGGCCGAGGCCCTCCTCAATGGGTTCTAAGAAGGAGGCGATTTGTTCGCTGAATCAATCAAGAAGCTTATTGAGAAACTAAGACTATTAGCTTAGCTAGCGTTCCGGGGGAATCTAGTCATTTAGTCAGTTCATAACAATCTCTGTAAAGCAAGGGGCAAAGCTTCGTAGACAGCTTCCCTCTCATGTAGTCGCTTCTTAGTTTCTCAATAAGCTTCTTCCCCAGCCCCCCTTCGTCGCTTCTGGCGAAGCTGCGAGCCTACCTTTCTCGAGCCTACCTTTCTCGAGCCTACTTAAATAGCTTACGCTTACTAAGCCTAGTCTACTAAAAAAGGGCTACAGCAAGCAAGCTTTCCCCCTTCCTTTGTTGTGGGTCGCGCCTTGCCTTACCGCAGGCACTTTTTGAAATGACTGGAGATCTTCCTTCCTCCTTGCTAATTACCAAGAACTTCGTTGCCACTAGTGGCGAAGAAAAATTCGACCATCTTACCCAAAAACTACTCGGAGCCAAAAGAAAGTTAAGTCTACAAGAAGCTGGCAGAGCTTTAGCCATGCCATTGGACCATATCCTACCTAAACAGTAAGCCTTTTCTTGTTCGTTCTTCGAATGACGCTAGTGGAGACTCATTCCTTCCGGCTAAGGAAGATACTACTTCAGCCTGCCCATTCCTAACCAGTTCCTAAACCTAAAATAAAAGGCTCTTCCTGACGAAGCGATGCTGGGGCGAGCGTAAGAACGAATGCAAGACTGGCGCGGCAGATAAGAGATTCTAACGCTGGCATTGTCCGATCCGATCAAAAGGAAAGTCATCCTGGCAAGGCGCATGCTACGCCTAAGAGAGGTATCTTTGGTTTCTTGTCCCCAGCTGCTTGCTTTTCAAATGGAACTGCTGCCTTGCCTCAGCCTAAGCCCTTGCCCATCTGGTCCCTTGCTTCATCTTCGCCCATAACCTAGAGCTATAAGTCGAGTCAGCGCATAAATTCCCTCTCCTCTCTTTCGTTAAAGACGAATGCGCATTTCATTCTCAATCTCTTTCGTCTTTATTCTCGGGCTAAAGAAGCTATAAATGCTAAGATGCTCAGATAGTTTGAACTTCTTCTCGGGGTATAGCAGCATAAATTCTCTTTCTCGAAGAGTCATGTATAAAGATAAAAGGGGGCATAGCTGAAAGATCTGTTGAATCGGGCTAGGCTCCAGTCTCTCTTCCTAGGTAGGGCTAGGCGACATCTTCTCTTAGTCGATACGTGGCAATTGCATCTTTTTAAAGAAATTCCCTTTCTCCAGCTTATGCTTCTTCCCTCATTCTATATGACAGTTCCCTGACTGAGATGTGATTTGAAGCTTTTACTGAGAAATGCATTAAAGCTGCAGGGCTTACCGTTGCCCCTGGCTTTTTGGGCATACAAGCTATTTCCTTTATAGAAAGCCAAATCGGATGATATTTTTTCATTTCACCGGTGTTTTTGGCATGAAATGCTATTTTTGCACATTTTTAAACTAATTGCGTAAGGTATTTTCTCCCATTTTGGATGCATTTTCGGTGACAGGTTCGAGAGAGCGCTCCCTTACTAAAGACACGGAAAATCACGGGGTTTTGTCTCTTTTTTTTAATTTTTTAAAATCTTTAAAAAAGTTAAGAAAACGGTAGATCTCTCGTGTGCTTTCCCCTAATTGGCTGAAACAGGTATAGAGAGGTAGTTTAACACCCTCCCATGGGTAAGTGGAAACCAGAACCCAAGCTGCAAGCAACACGTCCCGCTTACTTGTTTCCTGTCCCTAACGGGCCTAACTACCCTTCTTTTGGGCTCATTATTTGCGTTTATTCAGAGGTTGTCCCGCTAATCAAGGAAAAACACCTCACCCCTAATGCCATGCACTTCCTACGGGCCCTCTTGGCTAATCTATTCAATATTACCTTGCTTTGGTCGAAACTCAAAGGGATGCACCGTAGGTTCACCTCTGTTCTCATTCTTTTGCTCATTCCATTGCTTTCTTGGAAGGTGTACGGGAATGCTACCCACATAAGGCTTTCTTCCCTTGATTTAGTATGATTCCCTGCCTTTTAAACCATTATTTCCCCTATTGAACTCAATCACTAGCACTAGCGCACCAGAGGATCTCACTCTATCTATATATAGAATAGCATTATAGACATATATATAATAACTCGATATTTTCTGTATGCAACTTTTGGGGAATTCTAAGAGGATAGGTTAAAAAGGGTACAAATGAAGCTATGATTATGCTTCTTTAGCTCTTAAACTAGAGGAACAGGTCTAGTTGTCAATCAGGGGAACTGGTCTAGTTGTCTTTCTTGTACCACAGACAGCTCTTAAGGAAGGGTATTCCTAAGTAAGGGCTTAAAAGAGCGCTATATCGGAGGTTTCTATTTTCTAAACCTGCCGAGGGAGAGCTTTAAAGTGCCATAAAGGGCTCTTAACGGGCCTTATCTAAGAAGAGTGTCTCGATCAGTCCCTTGAAAAGGGGTTTCCTTGGGCATACGACCTGGACATCGTAGTTCTTAAGCTTATGTGATTTATGCGGTTTCTGCCCTATACTCCTTGGAAAGAATTCATTTCTTGTCTGGTAGTTCCTCGAGAACGTGTTATGAGGAGGGTTCGACCGGGGAAGAGAGCCCTTATGCGATGCATGTCCATAAGTTTCTTTTATAAAGTTAGGATCGAGTGGGAGTGGAAAGGAGCTAGTAGGGCACTTGAACAACCGGACTAACGCGCTCCATATCTTCCGCTTGTTGGCTCGAAGAGTCCCTTTTGGCTCTTAAGGAAGGATTCCCAACTAAGAGAGAACAACGGAAGAATGGAAGCGAGCCTATTCCTTATGTCTTTCTTTGTCTTTTGCCTCACCCTTACCTCTCTTTGTCGTAAGAGATAGCATATCTGAGGGTCAAGCTAGCTACTTCATAGGATTACGGCTCGAATACAAGAAGGAGTAGGGCTTTCAACTCTGCTTGTTCAGTTCTTAAGGAAGGGTATTCGAAAGGAAGGTATGGACGTTCTTGAGCGTTATAAGGAGCTTTCCTTCTCTAATGAATGAGTCCCCGCCGCCAAGCAAGGGGTAGACCACAGGCTTCTAAGATAGCCACGGGAAGAATCTTTTTAACAGCGTAAGTGTCAGTGAACGAGTGCAGGTTACGAAGGTACCACACGAGAGCAAAGGGAAAATGCTGTCAAACGATCCGTGAGTTGTAGGGAAAGGGGACTCTTTCCTTTAGGTAGAATCCCTGAAGCTTATACCTGAATTATAGGTAGGATAAGGTCTAAGAAAAGGACAAGCCCTAAGCTCCTAGGAAAGAATGATTGAAGTTCTTTGACTTATGCGAAAAGGGAAGCAGCTCCTTTACTTTGACTCTTCTATTGGCCTCTTCTCCTACGTAAACAGCTAAGAACAGGGACTTTAACCCGCATTCTTTAAAACACCTAAACGAAAAAGCAGTCATCCGTGATCTCGTCTTGGGGGCCCCATAACCTCTTCTTCCCTAGAGATGAATTGTGTTGTAATAACAGTAGTCTTATGCTTGGGGCTTATAAAGAAAGAGTTGTATCAAGGCATCATCTAGACCAGTTAATTTGCATACAAGTCACCCTCTCATGTATCCCCATTCTACATTCTACTCTGTAAAGCATAAAAGCAGCAAGATACTACGAACAAGTCTAGCTTATCTCCTCTCTAATATATAATATGCAACTAAACCAACTAATTCTAACTAAAAAGCCTTTAATGGGATAAACCCC
Organism: Silene vulgaris; assembly: GCA_036897335.1. NCBI lineage: Eukaryota > Viridiplantae > Streptophyta > Magnoliopsida > Caryophyllales > Caryophyllaceae > Silene > Silene vulgaris. The sequence goes on from JAYMSF010001706.1 coordinate 7,426, forward strand.
ACACTACCTCTATAAATATTAACCAGGGATAAACCCCATCTTTTTAAGGCGTACTACAGGTTGTAGAAGGTCAGTAGAGTAAGAGTACCCATATATAATAAAATATATAAGTTATAGGATACATGTAAGATATCCTGTGTATATTCTAATATCTATTATTAACTCTTTATTTAATGAAAGAAGCCCTCATACCCGCTCTTCTCTCCCACCTATTGCTAGGGGTTAACGTCAATAACGTAAGAAGCGAACACTTTCACATACATCAGCAGGATCGGGAAGACTATCTAAGGCAAGCATTAGAACGAGCACTAGAATAAAGAGTCGCCCTACCACGACGTCTTTACCCAGAATACTATAACGTTATTGGGATGTCTCATCTTTAAATGTCTTATTATAATTAACGGCTTTCGGATAACAACCTTCTCAAAGAGCAAGACAGAAGGTAAGCATCTAGCTCTAAACGTCTAGTGCGGGACACTAAGCAACTGTTAGAGAAAGATATCTCAAGTTAACAGCTCAAGTAAAGAAAGCAGCTAACTCAAGGCAACATAGATAAAGAGGCATCCAACAGGTGTAAGTAGCGGGCAGGCTTCCTTTTTCAAGGGAAGCAGTGGGGAACAATCAAGCCAATGCAGTAGATGAAGAAGCAACGGCTTTAGCAGATAGTGGAAACAGGTCCTCGAATTATCTGTCTGTCTAATGGACCAGGTGGACCAGGACACCAACTCCGGAAGAATACAAACAAACAGGCAAATAGGAGGCATCCGCCGAAGAGGCATTTGCCGATGAAAGAAAAGAACTATTTCCAGAGGAAAGTGAAATTAAAGCAGTTGAAGACGTTGCAGCCGATGAAGTCAGCAAATTCTTCTTCGCCTGCGAATGCTTCGACAAAAGCTTCCACTTCAACTGAATCCGGGTCTGTTTCAGCCATCCAAACATTACTGAAAAGCATTATGCGATCACAGTCTTATATATGTCTTGTTGTAACAGAGGAAAGGCGTTAACCTTCTAAAACAAAGAAAAGTTGCACGGCACTTCCCAGAAATTGAACAAGCGAGCGTAGGTGCTTTAAAGAAGAAGGGGCGAGCCAGCGAGTGAAAGAATGAAACGAGCCCTACTTCTTTGGTGTTTTAGAAGGGATTGAACAAGCGAGTGAAGAGCGAGCAGGAACTCTTTCTATCCTTTTCTTTGTGTTATGTATGAGAATATCTCTTTTAGTAATTGATATTGATATGTATGACTAAGCTTTCTCTTTCTTTTATAAGTAGGTATGATCGAAAGTTCTCTTATATAATAATATAAACTTAGATAAGCAACCTTGGTTTCGTTCCAGTATTATCATAAATAAAGAAAATAATAATGATTATATTTCTTGAAATCCTTATTCTAAGTCTACGCTTGTTCGATATTGACATTGCGCTTTTCACCTATAAATGGACCGATATTGACAATTTAGGAGCGATATCGACCGATATTGATCTTTTACGGTCCCTAAGTTTCATAAAAAATGGTAATATTTTTAGATATTGCTAAGATAGGACTTTTCCCAGCTTTCCCATAAGAAAAAGAGGGCTAAGATAAAGAGCTGGCTGGGCAGGGCCAAGGAGCGAGTCTAGTCGAGCCAGTTAGCACAGAATGCGCATAAGGATGAGTCCCACCTGTACGAAGCACGTGAACTTATCTCCTGCAGCAACGGGCTTTTAGGAGTCTACTTGTGTGCTTTTATGATAGAATTCTTAATCCAAGGGCATAAGATGAGGCTATTTATAGCTCGGAGAGGAAGGGGATGGGATCGAACTTCTTAATTTCAACACCTCTTTTTCACGGAACTTGAAGTTTATGCTCATATTACTTAGCAGACGAACCAACTTTGTTGGCACGAACGGGTATGGCTTTGGCTCGAAGTGAACTTCTGTTCCCTCTTCACTATCGCTCGAGTCCCTAGGGGCCTTTGATTGGTTGTTCGAGTTCATGATAGGCCTTAACGCTACATATCAGTATTATGGTTAGGGCTCAACTTATAAGTCAAATGGTTTTCTGCCCTACTGAAAAGAAAGGACTGGGCCAATGAACACGCAGCTGTAGAAAAAGAAGCCACTTTCGCTGAAGCGGATGAAGCGAGCGAGGAGAACGAAGCGAGTTAGATATGTTGATGGAGATATACTTCTTTGCAAAGCCCATCCTCAATTCTACAAGGCATATTGGACATAAAACGTGTTACCTATTGGTCGTAAGAGCACTCCTCAACCACTAGTTCCTCTCCCGGAATGGACTCTCCCAGGGTACTACGAAATAGCACCCCTCTCATGCCGGAATACGCACAAAGATAGATAGCTCTACCTCTACCCAAGCCTTTCCAGCCAACGCTTACTGTTCTACCATGCTCGGCTAACCTCTTTCATATGAACTAACTTCTCCCGTAAAGTTGAATAGCCTTCCTTCGCATCCGTTGCTTCTTCATCTTCGATGTATCTTCCTTTATACTACCCACCTACTATCTACTGGCCATCGGCTCTTTACTTATGGGAGATAAGGTAGTCGACTTCTTTGCCTTGTTTATGGAAATTGAATAGCCATATGAGCACATGAATTTAATTTCTCGTAATTCCATCAAATTAGTTCGAAACCAGTTGACTTCGAATTCCCTTAAAATAGCTTTCCAGTTGTTCGAGGCCAATTCCATCTTGGGTAAACAAGTCTTATCTTATATAATAGAAAGTAAATTAAATATTCATAATATAATTTCTTAATTTAACTCTTCTTTCTCGATTTTAAATTAAATCATCACTAGTAAGTTGCGGGCCCGCTGTAGGGTCGGGGGGGTTTGGGATGGGACCGTGGGAGTGCCGTTACTTCCGCTTAGATAAGATAAGAAAGGGAGTGGCAGCGCAGTATAGGCGTCTCAAGTCTAAAGGTAGAGTACTTCTGTCTTTCATTCTTCTTCTGTATCTATAGTAGCCTCACTTCGCTTTTCCTTTCCCCTTGCCCGAGTCAAAGGAAGCACTTTCTCAGAGCCTTAGGTTAGGGTTAGGGTCAGGGGTTGGCTCTCAAGCTTTCTATCCAGAGCAGGCCCTAGCTTAAGGAAAACAGGCTTATGAGTAGGTTAACAGGGGAATGACCACAAAAAGGAACGAAACGAGTTATAGCCTCCGGAATCCGCCTTCTTGGCGTTTTCCTTGAAAAAGCAGCAAGCTCTGCTGACCAGCGATACGCCCTATGCCTGTATTATTATATATTTTATATATATTAAAATGTCTCAAATTGAAATTATTAAAGCAATGCAAATAATGAAAGAATTATCTAATATAAAAGCTTATATTCATGGTATATATTTTCAATAATCATATTAATATTCAAAATCTCTAAGTTATTTAATAAAGTAACGGCTCGTTTCATTCATTACACTCGCTTGTTCATTATATTATATAAGTAAAAAGGGAGTCAGCTGTGCTTGTTCCCTGTAGGTTTTGGAATTTTTGATTGGCTCTCAAGCTCTTGATGAAAGATTATTAGAGAAAATCCCGCCTTTCGAGGGCCTTGCGTACGAGGACACGAGAGTAGGACTCCAGGCGCCGTAAAACGCTCTACGGGGGCCTACGAGAAGAAGACCCGTTTCCTGTGAGTTGTTTGTCATTGGAGTTAGGAGAAGGTACGAGAGGGTAGGAACGGTGTACGTGTAAGTATGCCTGGATTATGGTATGGGTTATCTTCCGATGGCTCTTATTGGTCTCTTTCTCTTCCTAGAGCTCTTATGGATTCGACCAGGGGAAAAAAGTCCCCGGGGCTCTTATGACTTATCTTTTCTTTCAAGAAGACATCTAATAGAAATTCTAAGATAGCTAATGACTGTTCCAGGAGTGGGTGCTTGCCCAGGTAGGTAAGTTATGAGCGTAGTTGCATATAAGAGAATGAATACGGTAGATATGTGGTTAAGAAAGAAAAAGAGAAACAGGCTGCTAGAATAGCAATAGAATGCTCTTAAAACCAATGATTGGTGGAATGGCTAATTGACTGAAATACAGTACTATGCTTTATATTAAGTTAAAACTCTTAGAAAAGAGGCCTCTTT
>JAYMSF010001707.1:0-11494 GCA_036897335.1 Silene vulgaris
AAACGAATGATTAGCTTAACCCATATTCCCCCTTTCATTGTCAGTCAAACATCATTAAGATTGGAGGTAGATGAGAGCATGATTATCCTTTAGAAACAAGATCTTGACCAAATATGCTACACAAGATTAATAGACCACAAAAACAAGGGAGTAATTATTTAAACAAGGCACAGACATTGGGTTAGCTAATAAACTTGAAGAGACGAGATTATGAGTTTATCTTTTCCCCCTCTTGACATCATCAAAAGGAACAAATTAAAGATGTTAAGCCGGACACAGAATAAACATAGATGAGATATCACATAGAGATAACCATAGTTGTACGAAAATAACAAGGTCAACATTTTAACAAAGTCTAAACATAGTTTAAACAGAGTTACACCACAGCTAAATAGAGTTTATAATTACACCACCAATTGAATTAAAAGTGAAGGGCAGGGGGTAAAACAAGGCAAAAGCTTAGGGTTGTGGCAAAAGGCAGGCTCTAGGAGGAAGAGTTTAGATCATCATCAGAGTTACCAGCCAAAGGATCCTCAGCAAAGGGGTCGGACTCAAAGTTATTCTTAGAACGAACAAGGGAGGAGATGGCATTGACTTCATTTTTTAGTGTCTCAACAGTGGCCATAAGAGACGTAAGTATGCCCTCCTTTCGTTCAGCATCAGCCTTCACCCAGGCACTTAAATCAGCAATGGCCTCAAGAACGGCCCCCATATTTGCATTACAGCCCTGACCCGTACCCTTATCAGAGGACTTAGAAACCAGTTTGCCATCCTTAACTTCAATTAACATTTTCCCCATCTGACAATCAGTCATGGTGTCATATAAATCCTGAGAACCCACACTGGTGGAGAGCAGTACACCCTGGGCTCGAATGACCACTGACAGCCAGATAGCATAGGGCAAAAAAATGGTGTTTTGGTCATTTGGTTGTCTGAGTTGGGCAGTAACAAGGGCAAAGCGTTTGAACATAAGCCCGATAAGATTAACCTTTTTGTGGGTTGCAATGTGATAAATGATGTATTGTTGGGCAATGTTGAGTTTTGAGCGATCACCCGAAGGGTACAAAGATCGACACATCATATTGAAAAAAAGACGAAATGGTGGTGGGATGGATGTGTTACCAACAGTGGTACAAGACTTAGCCCCAGGGAGAATTACTTTAGCCACAGACATAGGAGCGGCATAAGAGAGGGTAGGCTTTAGAATAACCGCAGTATTGTATAGGCTTTAGAATAACCGCAGTATTGTATCCCGAAGGATATCCCCGTAATAGTGGGGGCATAAATTCCTTACGGAAAGTATATATCAACGCCTTACTGCAATTCTGTTTTCTACATCTATCTAACACTTCACAGTCTTCAGCTGAGGTAAGTATATATAAGTCAATGGCCGCCGTGACCTGTTGTGAGCTTAAATGGCTTAAAATACCCCTTCTTGATTTGGGGATTGTCAATACACAATTAATGGTAATGGTAATGTTTTGTGGTAGCTAGTGTGCGTTATATATTGCCCAAAATCCCGTGTTTCACAAAAGAACGAAGCATATGAGCGATTATTTTGTGCGTGATGCCGTTAGATGGTTTAATTAGGCCCTCACAAGTGCCTACACAAGAACAATTTGGGAATGAATGAAAGACAGATGAACCTTGATAATCTTATCACATATCTTGAGACAAATTGGAAGCATGAATTTTAAAAACTGAAAACAGAAAAGGTTAAAACTTACAATGGTCTTAATTTACAATGAAAAAAAAAATCTAAATTTATACAAGAGTTCATGACAAAGATAAAAGAAAAATTATCGAAAGCCTTGAAAGTTTTGCTGCGCTAGAGTATGTGCATTAGACTTACGAAGAATACCACTGTAATTCTGAAGCACTGTGATTTCATATCATACGATAAGGCTAGCCGCGAACCCTCAAGTGAACTGAACCCCGATGAAAGCCCGCAAGTCGACTGAGATGGAAAACAAAGGTTCGGATTACCAACGAAAGAGTTTGCTTTAAATATGGCAAACTGCCCTTCTGAAGGAACTCTACCTGATAAATTGTTGTAGGAAAGATCAACTTCCACTAAACTAATCATCGATTCCATTTCGGTAGGAATTTCACCACTCAAATGGTTATGAGACAAATCAAGAATGCTCAAATACTTCAGCTTTGAAATTTCTGTCGGGATTTGCCCACCAAAGTTGTTCCTGCTCAAATCTAATGATATAACTGAACTGCAATTTTCAACTGATTTCGGGATTTCCCCACTTATGTTATTTTGACTTGCATCGATTATCGATATAGCTTTCAGAGCGAATAACTCATCTGGGATGTTTCCTGATAATCTATTGTTCCCGAGGCAGAGTTTTTGTAGCTTGACCAAGTTCTGAATTCCTGGCGGAATGCTTCCTGTAATGGAGTTGTTTGACAGGTCTAATAATTCTAAGTTATTTCCTGAAATTTTCGAGGGAAGTTCACCAACCAAGTTATTATGACTAATCTCTATGATAAATGCTCTGGGCAACGACAAGATCCCGGGAGGAAGGGTACCGTTTAAGAAGTTTGATTTTAATCTTAACCTAGTCAAGGAATTACAAGTGCCAAGATCTTTAGGAATTGGACCAGAAAATGAATTTCCAAACAATATTAACTCCTCTAGTTTTCCTCCTTTGCATATATTTTTTGGTATGAGGCCGGTTATTTGATTGTCAGCAACGTCAATCCCCGTAAGATTTCCATTTTCACCAAGATTTTCTGGGAGTGAACCACTAAAATTGTTTGACCATAAGTGTAAATATGTAAGGCATGGTAGATTACTGAAAAAGTCGGGAATCCGACCTTCCATTTTATTTTGCATTAAGTGAAGACGTTCTAGCTTCTCTAACTGTGAAAAAGTTTCAGGTATGGAACCTGTTATAACATTGTAAGACAGGTCAAGATTTCGCAGTTTGGTTAAACTTCCCAATTGAGATGGAATATAACCAATGAGATGGTTACGATGCATATATAAAACCTCTAGATCAACCAAATTACCAAATGTTAAAGGGATTTCACCACTTAACCCACAATATGCAGCATCGAGAACTCGAAGAGAGGTTAGGTTTCCCCACTCAGAAGGGATACATCCTTCGAAAGTGTTGAAATAGCCCACTAACAATGTTTGAAGATTGGATAAATTTGATAAACTTGAAGGAAGGTTTCCACTAAGTGAATTTCCATTTAGACCTAAGTACTCCAAGCTTTGGAGTTCAGAATATGTCGACGGAATTTGACCCGAAAAGTAGTTTCCTCCTAAATTCAGAACTCTTAATTGCTTAAGGTTTGCTAGCTCTATAGGCAGTGACCCTATGAAGTTATTGTTATAGACATCTAAGACAACAAGTTGTGTCATTTTATTGGTCATATTTGTAGGGAAATGCCCACTTATATTGTTGTTCGAGACGTTGAAGAAGCTTAAGGTTGTCAAGTTTGCTAACTGAGATGGGAGATTGCCTGTTAGATGAGTCGATGTTAAAACTAAAGTTTGAAGCTTACTAAACTGTCCTATTTCCGGTGGAATTGACCCGAATAGTGGTATAAGTGAAATATTTAGAGAGATCACCTTAGAGTTTTCGTCACAAGAGACACCGGAAAATGAGCAATGTGAGGCAGGTGACGATGAAGAATTCTTCCAATCACTAAGGCCTGAGCTGCGTTGCGCAACCAAGGAGGACTTCAGCTTTAGTAGCAGTTCAAGTTCTGTATTACCAGAGCAACAAATGGAGGAAATAAGTAAAATGATTAATGATACTTGGATAAAACAAGCCATTGAAAGAGTAGATGTGTACAAAGGTATTGATGGAAATGCTAATTTTGGCTGGTTTTCTAGGAGCCTTAGACAAGTGTGTAGGGTTAATATATAATTCTACATATCAACCTACTTTTGAAAGATGAGAATATAATCTTAAAGTTATATATTATCATGATTCCGAAAAAGGCTTTCACTTGAAGAGAAGTAAGTAGGACGTCTGCAGTGGTGGAGCCATGATTTGAACTCAGCAAGGGCAGACATGTAATGGCATATGATAACCTTGGGAAAAACTCGAAAATTTTAACTAAAACTTAAAGTTACATGGAACCCATCAAACTTAATCAAGGAATAGATACTAGTTTAAGTGCAAAGTTCCACATATATTCCAATCCAAAAATTGACTGAATGAGAATCCTAGAACATATTTATATACCAAATAAACATGTGTTGTGAGAAATTGCCTGAATTATTAACCAAAAAAGGCCCACAAAGTTAGGTGATTAAAGCTGCTTTGGATAAACAAAATAAAGAAACAAGTGCATGAGGCCCAAAAGCTCAATTCACAGGATTCTCTACTCTTTTCTTTTTGCTTCATCTGACAAAGGAGGACCTAGTAGTTTTATAAAGGGAGGGAGGGAATAAGCATCATCTGATCCAAGAGCACTTATGCTAACAACTCACTTTGTTTCCTTCTTTTGCGGTAGAGGGAGTCAGAAGGGCAATTTTGATGTTGACGGGGTTTGAATCGAGTTCATGAGTACCACCTCACATGATCTTACTAACTAAACTAGTTGACATATGCAACAACCGGAATAATGACACTGGTTCGGGAAACTGCTTCTCTAAAGGTCCGATAAGCCAAATTTCACCCATTTATCCGGCGTTAACAAAACACAAATGTTGTTCAAGATGACCAACAATGAAAAAATTATGTCAACACAATCGCATTGGATAACACCTACTTGACAATAAAAAGAGGTACAACCAGCTTACAGATCAGTAAATTATATACTCCCGTTTAACTCCGGCAAAAACGAGTTCAAAATCAAACAAATCAATATCTCTTCTGTCGATTATATATGTGTTGTATATGATTGTGTGTATACTGTATACAAGTTTTCATGGTTGACAAACAATAACAAAACAAGGGAGTAAAGCTGCAGCCTTTAAAACATACAATTCCTCAACATGACAACTATTCGATCCCATATTTCCAGCAAATGAATCAAAACCTGATCTTCGACCACCAGTTAACTCCGATGAACTATCTAGAACAGGCTTATGAACTCTCCCTGCGATCACCCTGCACAAAATCAAAGCCTTCTGAAAACCAGTCTGAGGACTTGACATCCCATCAACACCATCGGTCTCAATGCTTTTGTACGCTGTCTCACTTGTTGATGTCGTAAATATGCCCAAGATACTTTGGTCTAACTCTTTATAGGCAGAAAACCCGTGTCTCAGAATACAACAAACATTACATGTTTGCAAATTACAAAGGTTAGAAGTTTTGTTTTGGCCTAAGGAACAAGCTAAGGTTGTGCCATAGAATCTGAGTAGTTCATTACCATCTGCTAAGCAACGAGGATGTTTCTTCGAATGTTTTGCCCTGTGAGCTCTGATTTTAACCATTTCTCGATACTCTTCAAAGTAGGCTAGCTTAGTTTCCGGGTTGTGTACCTTCAAGATCCTTTGTATGCTTATCTGATTCATTGGTCTTGACCATCCTGTTAAGAAGATCATCTCTATGATCTTCCTTGTCGAGTCTCCTTCATGAACCTCCGTCACTGCATCACAGGGATATATATAATACAACACAATGAGGTGCGGAGTAATATACCGATGATTTTACATTTTACGTAAATTCAGAAACGTTGTTGGATGTAGAAAATAAATTGCAATACAAGAAATTCCGACTTATTTAAAGGACTAGGTAAATAACATGATGTTCGAAGGAATTGGAATTTTCAAGGCCTCAAGCGACAATTTCCTAACGCGTTTATTATCCAATTTCATGTGTCGTTATCCAATCGATTTCTTAACTTGGTAATGAGTCGTAACGAGAGATAAATTGAACTATGAGATGAGTAACATTAGTAATCAGTCGCTACATTGTTCTTGACGACATGTATTTCGGGCTCAACAGCAACCAGTGTTACACTCGACATGATTTGTGATCGACTAACATGAATGCTTCTATGCTTAACCATATGCAATTATGCATATAGATTAAACATGTGCTAAAAACATTGAAAAGACAATGAAAGGTTGACTTTAGAATAAAGTAATAAATAAATGCGGTACCTGCATGCTTTGACAGAAGATGTTCTTCACCATCCTGTCGTACCAATGACTCACCACATTTACTGCAACAATCCACCCTACAAGTACCTCCTCCACTGCCAGCACTACCGCCATCGCCACCCTCCACAACAGTTCGACTAAAACCCGAGTCCAGAATCGGGTCCCGAGACCCACTACCTAATTTTGATAGTCTAGGACTAGGAGAACCAAATGATCCAAAATAAGGTGACCCACCACCAACACTATGACTTCTTATGACCCTAATCCCAGAATTTGTAAATTTAATATTATGTGTAACAGGGTTAATCAAATCACTGCTTCTTATAGATGACATTGGACTGCAATTCCTTGGATATCCCTTCGACCTTCGTTTCCCATGAACTACATCTTTCTTGGAAGATTTACATAATGTCTTGCAGCAGTTTTTTCGGGTTCGGACGGGTTTCGGGTCGTAGACTTCTGATGTGGTTGACTTGCAATGCAGTGATCTCTTCAATGTTGTCCAAACTACTGACATTATTCTGTTTTATATGCTCTGTTATTATTATTTTTATTTGTTTTAGTTATGTTTAGTGTGTGTCTTTCATGTCTGAATTATCAGGAGAGTAAACTTTATAAAGAAGAAATTGTTGGGAGAAAGAATTTGGAGGAAAGATTATGGTAAGAAATTGAAGAATTTCCATAAAAGGGAGAAGAGTTTTTGAGTCTACCATATTAGACACCTGGTATTGTGAAATATCACACATGTACAGTTTGCAGTTTTTAATATCTTGATTTTCTTCCTATTATTTTTGTTGATTTGGTGCATATGCATTCTATGCAGTGAAGGAATAATAATGTACTTATGTACCAGCCACCTGATACAAGATTGCTGAATATAATAGTACTCCACCTCTTCAAATTCAATTGTCATTGGACCTCGCAAATGGGTTAATCGGGTAGGTTCGGGTCGGGTCACTTCGAATGGGGTAGTTCAAGTCTCTCATTGTTTTCGGGTTAATCCGGGTAGGGTAGGGTAGGGTCGGGTTATTTCGGTTTCGGGTTTGTTGCTCAGGTCTGTTTCGGATCAAGGGAGATCGGGTTATTTCAGGTCGGGTCATTTTCGAGCCAATGAATAAGAGAGAAAAAACCATTTCAAGTCTTTTCGGTTCAATCAAAGTTATGTTTTATTGGTTCATTTTCGGGTTTGGTGGTTGTATCGGATCATTTTCGGGTCGAATCACTTACGGATCGAGAAAGTTCGGGTCATGTTCAGGCCAGGTCGGCTCAATTCAGGTTTCAGGTCATATTCAGGTGATGTAGTTCAGATTAATTTCGTGTCTCGGGTCAGATTGCTTTTGCCAAGTCCAATTGTCATCTTTACCTTTCTGGTTTATTAATGCACATTTTACTTCGTTAATATGATCATTACATATTAGAAAAAATTCCAAAAGTTTTATATTTATTGTATTCTTAAGACGACTCAAACAAGATTACAAAATGATAACCAACCTTTCCTCGTAACTCATTTTGCCTATTAATTTTTCCTAATTTATTGCCAAGGTAAAAATTGATGGAGGAAATAAGAACACTTATTCTTATAACTGATGATCTCATATTCTTGTGTGAAAGTGTCGATACCTTCTATTAGGCCGCTGTTGCACCGTATCCACGGTTTAGAATAGTAAGATATTGTCCGACTTGGACAAGGATTTACTCTTAGGCTCCTTCACAAAAGGTCTCGTAGTATTATATTTTGTGGACACTTATAAAGATGACCTTTCATCTTTACATTACCGATGTGAGATATGGTTTGCACCCTCACAATCCTCCCCTCAAACAAGGACCATCATATTTACTCGGACCTTGACAGCTGTGGAGAATTCAGAAATCACCACACCGTGCAGCCCCAGCCAATTTCTAGGAACCCCAAGTATCACCAAGTCTTGATAACCTTCCCTTAGCCGACACACCATGCTACCTAGCCATGTCTGCACCACAAGTCACCGTCTGGTCAAGTGAGCGCTCTCACATGTTTCTGGTCCTACATGTCCATGTGCTTGGAAATTTGCCACACATGCATATAAAACTTACTCTGCATCCAATATAACCTGGACCGGGCCTCTCACTTCAGAAGTCCAAGAACACCAACGGTGTCTAACATCCAACCTCGAAAGGAGCCACCCAACTTGATAAGGGCTCCCCTGATGATCAAAAGTTATAGTACACAAACAGTCTTTGTTCCACAAGACCTATGGCGCGTTTCATCCATTTAGCCCTGGACCGGGCTTGCTAAAGGTTCCACCTCGAGCTCAGAGTTTCTGTCAAATCGAGCCCACGCGTCCGTTACTTACCACCCATGGACTTGAGATTTGCAAACAGATCGAGCCCACGCATCTGTTTCTTGCGAATGCTATCTGTTCCGCTCCCCAGCCAAGCTCCACCTTTTGTATGTCATGGGGCCTAGGCCCAAGTTTAAGCTTGGACTCTAATACATTTGTTGTGCGGAAACGTGAATACCTTCTGTTGGGCCTCTGCTGCGTCGGTGTCCAGTATCTATAATAGTACGATATTGTCTGTTTTAGGCCAAGCCCTTACGGATTTATACTCTTGATCTCCTTCCCAAAAGGCGTCGAACTATTATATTTTCTGGATACTTATAAAGATAATCTTTCACTACTAATGTGGGACATAGTTTGTACCATAACACATACAATTGTGATAGATTCGTACATGGGCATATCGCACTCATCGAGGAGGGGAAAGTGTCCACTTTACAAGTATAAATATAAAGAGGGTTCATCCAAAACCAATTCACAATGAATGATGTAGCTCCTTGTCTTACAAAGTGAATTACACTTCTATCAATTACCTATGATGGAGACCATCATGTGATTCTTCACAAATAATTATCATGAGACGTCTTGCATAATCAGCTGTTAATTTTCTTTTCCATAATTTTGAATTTTCATATTTTTTTTCTTTTACTGTATAATACATTTAGATACAGTATATTCATGACATGTCTTTAAACAAAAATTTCCCCTTATTTCAGTACTCTAATTTACTAGTACAATTACCCAAACCCCCGCCCTACCACCATCACCACCACCCTCCTTCGGCTCCAACCGCCACCAAAACACCCTATACCAACCACCATCCTTCGACCACTGCGATCATACCTCCCTATTTGAAAAATGAAAATTATAAAGTAAAAATCGGGAAATGTACGCGGTGCCTTCTAAGTTTGATATTTTGTAAGAAATATCCAATTTTTTTATCCGGAAAATTTTAAGCGGCCAACAATGGTTACGAGCTCAGGAGGTGTGAATAATACCATAAATTTGAGATTGGACTTTTTAAGTGCGAATTATGACCAGACAATAGCACGCAAAATATGGGTCTTCTTGTGAATGATCTCATAATTCAACTTCATCAAGGAATTATATAGATTTAGAGCAACAAGTTGCCATATGCAACAACAAAGGTCCTAGGCTGGCATTCTGCCTAGTCTTGGTAAAATCATGAGATACACGATTTTACAAGATTCACTCACTTATGCTAGAAATACGCATATGGTCTCCTAGGCTCCGTTTGACAAGACTTTTTAGGGTACTTTATTTGATTAAAATAGTTTATTTACCTTTTTTTTAAATCGTTGGCAAATAGCTTATTTAACCAAATATGTTACCTGAAATGAAATGCTACCTAGAGGAACATTTGAGAGATAAGGTACCTAATTTGATTTGATTTTTCTTTTTTACCCCTTAAACATATACTACTAAATAATTATCGTATCTCTTTACGTCATTTCACCAAAATCAGCTACCTTTTGATCAGTTAGTTTGACAAACATTTTTTTGCATAATGGGTTACCTTATCAGCTCCTACTTTTCAGTTACCTTTTCAGGTTTCAGTTACCTTTTCAGTTTGCAGCTAGTTTTACCAAATAAAGCCTATTATGATGATAGGAAATAAATTTCCTAATTATTACTCCTTTTGTCCTAATTATTTATTTGTATTTTTTTAGAGCGTATTTTAATAAAAAAAAATAAATGATTGGACACGGATGGAGTATGATATCCGAAAGAAATGTCAATAGTTTAAGAAACTTGTTGTGAAATAAAGACAAGAGATAATTATACAGAGAAGGTAGAGAGAAGGAAAGAGAGACAGAACTATATATTATTCCATTATGATGTAATATTTTGCATAAGATAATACACTCTACAATATTCTAAGATATGGACATCCATATAATATAATACTAGTTTAGAACTCGTGCAATTTGCACGGACGTATATATATATCATGTATAAATAAGTTTTAAATTTTACACACAACGTTGTATTAGCTTAAATGTAGAACATCTTATGAAGTGGTTTGTACAGCATGAAAAATATGTATTCGAAAACAATATTGATGAAGATACATCGTCTTATATAATGTTCTAATAGGCACTCAAAAATGAATGGCGTTCATAAAAAAATAATTATGGTGGTTCTTTAACATAATAACATTCAATCGTCTAAGAATTCGATGATGAATACACATTTGCCAGAATAAAATTATCACGCTAAAAAATTGATTTTTTAAAAGTCAATATACATTTCCATTAACCTTGAACTCGTGAAGGCATGCTCATTTTCTTATTGGTATACGTATCATGTTTATACCTATGTCTCACATTTTTTATCCATAAACAACCATAAATACAAACGTGTATCATGACATGATAATTTGGAGTAAGGTTAATCTCATTATACTCGTCTAATAGTCCATTGTCGCTTTAGTCTGTTTTGAATAATTAAATTTTTTGGTTTGAATTAGAGCATGTTTAGCCTAACTTATTTAAGATGAGTTTTTGTTTTTAAAGCTTAATTTTTTAAAATTGTTTTTCAAAAGCACAAGTACCAAATTGTTGTTTATAAGCTTTTGAGAATTTTTGTTTAGTTTTATAAATAATGTTGTGTTTGGCCAAAAAGAGTTTTTAAGTAAAAAAATACTTTTAAAAGTAAGGCCAAAGACATACGCTTAATAATGACTTGGGGTGCTTAATTTGTTTGTTTATCAATCCATAATTTGTTGCATGACCAGAGATGAGGCAGAAACGAATGTGTGACAGTGTGACACCTGCCAACATTCAAATTTATAAACGGGCAATGTTTTACTCTTTGAATCATCTCGTCTTTAATTTCCATCAAAGACATCATAAAAAAAAAAAAAAAAAAAAAAAAAAAAAAAAAAAGATTTCATATATGTATAAATCTGTCTAATCAAGATTAGTTAGCTATTAATTCGAACTTTGTAGAAAATTTCAAAAAGAAATCCGTAATTATTGTCTGAGACGGTCCTATGATTTGAAATGACAAACTTATTTATTAGCATTAAATGATTTTTTTTATTTATAAATTCTAGTGTGAGACGTTT
>JAYMSF010001708.1:0-11492 GCA_036897335.1 Silene vulgaris
CTCTCTCCTATTATCAAACCCCACCCAACTCACAATTCCTTATTTTATTCATTCCTATCTCTAACTCACAAACTCCCTCTTAATCTCCGTGCCCTTGGCAAAGGGGAAGAATATGGAGAATAGGAGGGAGTATATATTACTAGTGTAAAATTAGATATTTTAAGTGAGAGGTCTCACGATAAACATTATTATGAGACTGTCATATATAGAGTGGTGAGGTGACTATATCGGCCGAAATGACTGCAGCACACTCTATCCTACTTAAATTTTCATTTCCAAATGACTGCAGCACACTGTTACACATTGATCACTCTATCAGTTCAGAAACCATCAACCCGCAATTATACTCTATCTACGAGCCCGAAATGCCAGCTCCTATACTCAAACCCACCCCTAAGCCAAACAAAATTCACCTATCTTAAATTGTTAAAAAATCATTACTGCACAATCTATCCTACAGTAAAATTATGTACACAAGTAAACACTAGAACTGACAAAGCAAGTTATCGAACCCCGGCTAAAAAAGATTGTTAAATGTCGTCATCTCTAGCTTTCTATTATGAGCTTAGCCGCTGCACCCATAGTATTGACCCCACCGGTAATAAGCAGAGCCAGACTGAGATCGTTCTTATTCCAACGTCGGAGTCCGTTGCTCAATCGAACCACTATGTCCCTATCCATTTCAAGCACCCAATTTGGTGCGGACTGTGCCATCAGAGCTGTAATGTGACAAACATAAGCCTTCCAAATGATTAAATCACATCCTAGAGATATCTTCCCATCCAGGGCACCTGCTATGAAATCAAAGTGTTGTCCTATGATTGGAGGTCGTCTCTTCGACGAAGGGTCAATGCCCCAAGCAAAGGTCCCACAGAGGACTGCAAAGTATGCTAATGCATGCCCTTTTAGACGAGAAACAAGGTCTTCTGGTTCATCTTCCAATTCAGATCTGTGAACTGATAAGAACCAAGAAGGTAAGGTTTCTTTAAATAGGCACTGAACCAAACCCGGTCCTCCAGATAACCACAGAAGAGTTGCACCAAGATAAGCTGCAACTTTGACTCTGGTTAAAGATCCAGGAAGTGAAAACCGCGCATATCTTGACCACAGTTTAGTCTTCTTCTGCTTGTCTATTGTTTGCTTGGAAATTCCTACATTAGCTATTTCTTGAACAGACTTCATCAACAAGTAAACAATCTCTTCTGCCAAAAACATGATATCTCGGACCCCGCGATATGCACGCAAGTATAGGATTCCGGGAGCAACAGGAGAAATCCCGCCATGAAAATGTGACCCGAACCCACGACCTAGAAGGGCAGCAACACCGTTTTCAGTGGAGATAGAGGCTGGGTTTAGTCCAAGTGTGGCGAAGAAGCAACTCCCGAGAAGCTGAACTACTGCATCATGGTTATGGAGGAAAACAGTACGCGAGGCTGAGAAGACTAGGAAATCACTCCAACGTTTTGCCTTTTGGGTCCACAAGGAAGCCACTATTGGCATGCATGGCCATGGACAATCTGCCGCAAGGGATTCGAGGGCAGGACCCGCAAGATTCAGGAAACGCTGAGAGACTTTGTCGAGTTTATAGGTTATCGTCAGGCTCAAAAATGCGGCCAGTGGCAGAGGAAGTGTAGCTGGAGTGCTTACTGCTGCAGCAAAAGTGAAATTTGTTACCTTGTTATTATTGATCTAATAGGGACACAAATTGCAAGGGAGATGGTATTGTTATGAAAGTGGACATCTCACTGATGCATATAAAAACACAAATTCTTCTAGAAGCCGTCTCATTGTAAAACAGACATAAATACGTAATTACACATTCGATTACAATTACAAGAATCAAACCTCTGTACAGTAAGCTAATCCCTAGATTCTATATACTGATGTACACGGGATTTCTTCCTGAAAACTATATCTATAGAACATAGGTTTATAATTTCTAGCTCACATAATGTCGCATTTTAAATTTGATTTTTCTAACAACAAAAGCATACTGTATATAAAACCATTGAATGATAATTTGTTATAGCTACGAAATTAGTACGTGAAATATATTTGAAATCCATGTAAATTTCACAGTATAACGCCACACAACTGTATCCTCATCAGACACACTGCTGGGTAAGTGACAAAAAGCAAACAGCATCAAGAGTTGCTCGGGTGTACAGACAGCAGAGATAAAGTGGTTATCTACTGTGGAATTTACATATACCTGTTAAAAATTTGATTTTTGCTGGTTTAACTACAAATAATTTATTGTATCATACATTTGCCAAATGCACGACAGATATTGAGCAAAAAGACCCTTGGGTTCTGGTTTATGTATATATTGTACTATAGTAGAGACAGCGGTTGCTCAGGTGACAAAAATGTTGACAACTTCAAGTTGATCAGGTGGACAGAAAGAAGTAGTTTCAACTTTCAAGCCATTATTATCAGAATTTAAGAAATAGCAAACTAATGAAGTCGCCAAATATGGGAATGGTTTCAAGTATAATACCTGCAGCAAGGCTCGGAACATCAACTCCTGTGGCAGCAAGTATCTTTTTTATCTGTGCCTCAACATTAGATAAATTTGCAGCAGGGCTTGGCCAATCTGTTCCATTCATAAGAGCTGGTTTCCAAATGCCTCTAGTAACCTCAGCTGAGAAATAGCTCACTATCGCTGCTATAGATGCAGGAAGAAAGTCTGCCAGGTCTTTAAGCCCTGAAATTTATAAAAATATCAAGCAACATTGAAAAGATGTGCAGAATGATCACGGGTGATGAGTTAATTCATGGACACCCCCAAAATACAATAGCATACCTGTAGCTAGTTCACGAGGAGTGACCTGGCCATGAGCACAGGCTGTTAAGGCCGCATCAACAACATACGGAACAGCTTCCAGAATATCCCAAGCAGGTAACTGGGGTCTTACAGTACTGTCTTCACTAGATGGCCCGGTAGAACTACTACTGCCAGAAGCAGAAGCTTGGCCTCCTTTATTTATCTTTCTAAATATCATATTAAGGAGAATATTTACAATCTGATGCACTGTACTCTCAGGAAGAAGACCCGACAGGGGGGCTGCAATGCAGGCTTGATGCTGCCGGTACCAAGCCTTCAATTTCGGAAACTTGTCAACAAATATGGGTTCCGGGCATGACGCGCTAACCACAGCTGAAAGTCTATTTTTATTGCGATCCTTGAAAACATTTCCTGAAGACGCAAGCAGAGAGTTGCGTACTAATAAGAGATACTCAGGAGAAAGTTGAGATCCGACAGGTGGCACATCTCCAACAGCATAGTCCAGAGGTGGATGATTGAACCGCCAAAGCTTTAAAAGCAGAGCAAAAGCATTTGAGAAAACCGAATGAGCAGAAATTGCTTCTCCGTTGACTGTCCATGAAACATTAGGGATGCACGATCCAAAAACTTCACAGATTGTCATCAATGAAGCAGCAAGTTGAGGAACCTGTAGAAGAGCGAGTGCAAAGATTGTAAGTGCAGCGTATAGGGATTAGAGAAATCTCAAGTTGGGCTCTATGTTACATTGACACATACCAAAAGTCCAAAACATGCACTCTTCTAAAACAAAGTATGAGCAAGCTTATAATAGTTCAGTCGCCCTATAAGCTGTCCCCTACGCAACGACTAGGAACCATAATTAGTACATACTCCATCCATTCATGAATTCATAACATTTTCTTTTTCTGACATTCAAGTCAATTCATAGGAGTTTTAATTCCATATGTGGGTTGCAGACTTGCAGTGTTCATCTCTTCATCCACTTGCCTTTACTTGCGCATTTCATCCATTAGACATTTATACCCTTCCTTTCTCCCATTATTTCAAAAAATTGTAAACAAAATTATCAGGCGAGATGAAGCATACCATGCCATGTAAACAGAAAATCTGTACACAGTCAACAGGTGCAATTCCAACCACGAGTACAAAAAGCATCGGAGCATATGCTATTAGATGGCTGTCATGCCCAACATAATCAGCAGGAGCCAGTGGAGCCAATAGCCTGGTGATATAGTAAACAACGTGCTCCTGCAAGACAGATCATATGTGTCACCAATAAGTCATATAGTTCAGGAACATCAACCTTCTTCAATATCATTGGGTACTGCACACTTTGATTTGGTACATTTTTTTAGAGAGCGGGTGCAAGAGATAATAAAAGATACTCACGTGCTTACAACCATTATTTGCCAAAAGCAGAAGAGTAAGAACTCAGTGAAACATAACGAAAAAATGCAAAATACCCAGTCAAACTGAGAGAGTACCTGCAAGTTCCAGCCCTGAATCAAGGATGCTCCACAGAGTATTGTAGCTGCATAAATCTTCTCATCCTCTGATCCAATTACCGCAAGTTCAAAAATTTTCTCCAACTCTGCTAAACTTCCATCAAATGTATGAGCTCAAACTCAGTTCCTTTATCGTTGGATAATTAATTAAAAAAGAGCCAAATATTCTACAAATAATAACTGAAAAAGGACATGAGCTGCATTTCGATTTTAATGAATTCATAGTGAAGACTTTTCATGATGTAACTGTTGACTGTTGAGTATACCTTGAAGCAGGAGCTGCAACCATAGCATTGATCATCATAGGTGTAAGCGGAGCTCCCTGCATAAATGATGACCAACCAGGCATTTGAGGAGGCACTAGACCAGGGAACTGATTGGTTAGCCTATTTACATAGCCTGGCCACAGGTATGCTGACGTATCAAGTAGACTTCTAGCTATGCAAGCTTCAACTATTAAGTGATGCATGTTCCCAGCTGCAAAAGATAATAAAGATCATATCAAAACCTGATACTAATGTCAATATCAACAAGGTTAATTCACACATATTATGATGCTATTTTTCTGGTACTTGAATATTAAATTTTGTATCTGCTAGACTGCTACTGTTACGTTGATGGACTGAAACAAAGTAACCCTCATAGTCTCTTTGAGGTCCGAAATCCAAACCTCAATTATACATACAATCAAGCTTCAAGAAAGAGTGAACAGAGAAGGTGCTTTAAGAGGGTCAATCATATATGGTCTTACTAGAATTTCCAGCTCAAGCAAGACCGGAATTTCTGTATCTTCCAATTTGAAATCCAGGCAGGCGAAAGCAAAATATTATCATTTTGGCCTTTCGGGTAAGTTTATCATAAAAGAGAAAGACGACTAAAATCCACGCTAGACAACAGTAACAACTAGCAAGCATCCCTTGATTTTCTAATTAAATTAATCTAAGCATAGCTTTATATTCTTATCATAGGACATTACTTGTTGGAGGGACAATTAGTTTGTGTCAGAGATTATGAAACGCCAAAATTAAGATGAGTTTACAATTCATATAACAGACTTTAAATGGACAGAAGGTAAAAGACAGGAAAGTCGCAGGCCCAATTGATGAATTTGATTAATGAAACAATCAGGGTACATCATGAAGGAATTTCGCAAATTAGTAGTTCCACTGCGCAGTAGATGACAACAGGCAGCAATCGCTGATACTTCTATACGTAGGCCAATATTCAGAAAGGTTCTCATATATATTACTTACAGAAGTTAATTGGCAAATCTTTCACATTGATGCAGTCTATATATCCTCTTGCTACGTCAATGCCTGAAGCGAACATCATTGCTTTTGCAGCAGCCACATTGGCAGAGGAAACGACAGATTGAGGAGGTGTTAGCAAACTCCGATAATTAGATAGTATTTGCAAGCAGGAAACCAAATCTTTGCGGCGTGTGTTGGAGTCTTTTTTCTCTTTCCAATGATTAGTTGAGCCTTTTGATTCATCAACACGATTTTCCTCCTCATCAACGAGATCAGCTACGACTAAGGTAATGATAGACAACAAAACACACAATCTAGTATCAAGGTGAGGAACTGGGCCCTCAATTGGATCCCGCTCCTACAATAGTTTAATCACATTGGGACACCCATCAATACACAGGCCAAGGAACTATTTTAATTGAACATTAATAACAAACTAAACCAGAATATTTTCTAGTTACATAAAAGAAGCTACAAAATGTGCTTCCCTCAGATAGAGGGTACGGGATTGCCTGCCGTATGTAAGCTTACCACTGTACTAACAGCACATAGAGACCATTTTTGGACAACCCATGATTTAAAAAAAAATATATAATAATAAAAAGTATCAAAAATAGCATTGAATGACTGCCACATCACAAAAAAAAAAGTGCCACCGATTTTGTGAGTCATTTTTTTACTTCATAATCCAATACCAAAAAATTTTGAGTCTTTCCCTTTGATGGAAATGGAAACCACTGTTCCAATTCTTCCATTATAAAATTTTGATTTTTAAAATCACTCTCTTATTTACAAGGAACATATCCTCTGCAATACTTACTAGTTCAACCAAAACCTGACAAATCATATCAGTGGTTTGACAGCTGAGATATTTCATTAAACTTCCAATAAATCAATCAGTCGCATAGAAAGCGGCATTTGGACTTTATGGAAGGTGGAGTGGAGGATGTGAAAGGAGCATATGAACAGATTATCTTACCCTTTGAACAAATCGGAGAGCAGCTATCCATAGCGCCAGAAAAGTATCATACCATGGTGTATCATTGATAGCTTGAAGGGACTTCACCAAACCTACAAAAAGTATTTTCATCACACTCAGACAAGAGATAGAGTAAAATATTTCAGCTAACCTCTTGTCACAAAAGTATTACGAGTATGTACCAGTAATGGTCTCCACGGCACTTGCTGCTGTAACTTGATATCCATCTACAGCATCTTCTAAAATCACGTCTAAGGGAAGCCACAAAGATGAATGACCAATCTCCTGATGAAAACCAGAAGGAGAAGACAGTGATCCATAAGCCATTACAGTACCAAACGCATTCAAAGACTTCTTGTATTCCTGAGATGATACTTTGTTAGCCTCGGCAGTCAACTGAATAAGCGCTTTAGGGCTTAGATATTCTGAGTTTCTTAATGCTGATGAATTTGTCGCTAGCAACTCTAATCGTTGGATAAAAGCTCCCCATTGTTTTGGCCTGCCATAAAACAGTACCGAATCAGGAAGTATTTTTGGGTACCATTCTTTGTTCAACAGCATAGAAAGCATGAGGCAGGCATAGATAACCATGATAAGTCATTAACTTAGTTGACATCAGTGTCAAGGATTGACGTCAAGCTCACTTCTCTTCTGTACGTCACAACGTTACAAAGCCAACACACACACACACACACACACACACACAAAAAAAAAACATATAATAGCAAATGCTACAAAAGCGTTGCGGATATTTATCAAGAAGATGGATCAAAGTTTCATTGCTCCAAATTAAAAACAGATTGTAAGAAAGGTTGACATCAAGCTCACTTCCCTTGTATACGATATTTTCCAAAGCCAGATTTTTTTAATGCAACAAAAGCAGAGAAATTCCATTAAGATAATGGACAAAGTTTCATTGTTCCTAGCTTAGGAACGGTGTTGATGCAAGAAACCCACATGTGAAGTCCCACATTGGTGGAAGAGTAGAGAGTGCCTCATTTTATAAGACCTAGGGGTTCTCCTCCAATTGCCAATTGGTTTTAGAAAAGATGGAGTTCCCTTGGACTCGCGAAGTGGGCACCCTCTCTGATTTCGTGTATGGCCATACCCCTTTTGAATTTTAACAAACAGCTTTGAGCACAAATTGACATCAAGCTCAGTTCCCTTCTATATGCTATGTCGTAATTTAACAATGCCAGCAAAAACATAGGAGTTTTCATCAGGAAAATGGATAAAAGTTTCATTGTTCCTTTGAATAATTACATAAGGCTCACCTCCCTTCTATACAAGTAGATTTAAAAAAATGCAACAAAAGCATAGAAGGAGATTTCATCGCGAAATTGATCGAAGTTTCACTGTTCCTGGCTTACAAAAAGCTAACATCAAAATGTTACAAAAGACTAGAAGAGGATTTCTCAATGAAACTGTCAAAACTTCTATTTTTCGTTTGCCCAAGATCAGGTCTTTCCTCATTTTCTTTCCTGATTCATTGTATTTAAAAATGGCATTCAACCCAACGCAACCAAGTGTTACTTTGCAGATGGACACAAAACAACTCTACTAGAAGATTCATGATCTAATCAATTCAAAATGATAATTAACAAATAGTGAGGCTACCAATCTCTCATCTGTCGTTAATGAGCCAAGATCAGTGTCGTCTTGAAATTCTCAAAGAGACAAAAAATAAAAAGATGAAAGAAGAAGTCAAAAGCTCACTTGTTATGGTGCACCAAGTGAAGAATTTGGGAAGTAACTCCATTCTGAAGAAATAGTCCAATGATCTCAACTGCCAACGCAGAATTCAAGCTCTTTAACCTCTCAAGAAGTTCAAATTTCTTCTCGTCAAAGTCCATAAACGTATCCACGACCATGCCTTTAGAAGAAGTTGTCCAAATGGATTTCTTTTCTGGGGTAAGATCCAGTAACCCCTCATCATCTAGTAATCCATCAAGAAGCTGCCACACTATAGTAAAGATGAATTCAACCAAAAGAACCTCTGGCTCGATTACTTGAGAGCCAAAGATCTGAGAAAGCCCAAGTACGTGGTCAATAGACGACATGACTCTGCAATAAAGAGAGAAGAAAAAATTATAAAAATTAATCATCCAACCATCCAAATGAAAACAGAGGAAACATTTATACAATGCATCATTGAGGAAGCATAAGCACACGGCAAGAATCCACCCGGTGCAAGCAATGCAGATGCTTACTTATAGGGACATAACATTGATAATGACATACGAATCCAGATCTTATCCATTGGTACCTCATTTGTAACTTGTAAGTCCTTAACAAAGAACTAACAACACCTCAACTACTAGCCAATATATGATCTAGAATAAATAAGTTCCACCGATTGGTGTTCTGAAATCTCAGATACATCTACCATAACGATATTTAGAAGTAGGATTTCAAAGTTTTTGACACACAGAGGTATAGTGTATGTAACAGGCTAACCCATGCAGGAAGTAGATCGAAAGTCATATGCAATATGTTAACATCAGTATTTCCCTTAAAAATATCGCCACAATTCGTTAACAAAGTTCTATTCATCGCCATAGCCTTCCAAAATTACTTTTTAACTTTCAATATCATCAAAATTGCAATTGTGATTGCCAACAAACTGTTAAGGAAAAAAAATTCGGAAACCAAAGACCAAGGTGATGAGCTCTACAGAACTGTCACCTTCATTAGCTAAATAAATTCAAAACTTACTTCTGAAAATGTGGTTGATGGATGTGAGAATGAGAATTCAACTTCAAAGCATATATTTTCAATAGTTCCATGTAAAGCCTGTATCCTGCAGGGCGAGACTTGCGGCATGGTAAGACCCTGTGAAAACAAAATTGGTACACCAATGTCAGTGCATGTGGTGCAAGGTTCAACATAATTTAAAGCCAATACATGGAACGAGAAGTCCTGTAACAATACGAAACTTCATAGGACAAGGAACAAGATTCGAAAACAAGAACAGCAAGTGTTGAACACAACCAGGTGTCCTGTCTTGGGCTTGGTTTTTTAAGTTTCATGCTATCAGTTTAAAACGAAGCTTCTGTTTCACGTCATAATGTCGGAGTATTGGGCACGCAACACGCTGCCACATTAAAGTGTCAGATTAACATAGAATCAGGGTTAAAATAGGAACAGTCATTTATACTACAGATTCAAACCCTTTTCTAACAGCTACATTATTCATTCTGATATCCGAAAAACTCAGCTTTTCTCAAACATTACCACCATTTCGGACAGGAAAGAATCAAACATTTAAGTAATTCCGATGGTACAGTTGTGGAAGGTTCATAGGTAGGTAACCTAACCCTTCTACGTTAAGTTCTAGACAAACAAAGACAGCAACTTCTACCTAATCGGAATCATATATTTCTTTGGCAAATAAAACATGGCATGACATCAAAGTAAAATCCGACATCAACTTCATGTATTCCTTTCGGGTTTTTCCTTCAATTTACATCAAAACATTAACATATTTCATGACATCAGATTTAAATCCGACGACACCGAGTTCTACCATCAAGTTTCTTAGTAAAACATCACAGCAGGGTTACTATCATGCTTTCAGATATGATCAAACAAGATACAAAAACATTCCTGAGAAATAACATTCAATATACCCAGAAAAATTACAGTGATGAATTAAACAATAAATTAAAAAAATATAATATAGATTGACTGATATACAGATCAAGTGTCAGAAAATTGTCAAAAAATCAAAGACCAATTTAACAGTTTGACAGTGACAATAACATACAATTATGTTAAACATTGACAAAGTCAATCAAAATTTCATCTTTCATAATGATTGGTCTGTCGAATATACGCAGCCTTACCCTTGTGCTAGAAACGGAAATAAACATTTTCCGAATGACCCGAAAATGATTAAACAGGCAACAAAATACAAAACTTAAATCAAGGAAACATGATTAGAGGACATACTTAGTAGATAAAAGGGCAAGAACAAGAAAAGGTGGGACCAAATTGAAAGTTAAGGCAAATTCAAGAAACTTCCAAGTAATAGGAAGATTATTGTCCCAACAAATGTGGGAAACAAGAACATGTGCAAGTTCAATTGAAGGCTCAGAAGAATTCAAAATCGTTGAAATTTGCATTGCCCAAATACCAGGATCACTACCCTTTTCTTGGGCATTTTTTGTTATGTCTATAACATTTGCCCAAATGCTCTTTTCAATGCTTACAACAGCCATTGATGAGGAGGTTTCAGACAACAAAATTGTGGGTAAAGTATGTGTTCTTCTTATATATGTGGGTGGGTGCAATCACTCAAGGACGGTTCTAAAGGATGTTTTATGGTAGTCGATCCCAAACTATTTTGCAATGTTGCGGTTTTAAATGAAAGTTTGTGTTTTTCTTATGTGTGTACTTGAGATGTTTTATGTCACTCGATCCCAAATTATTTTGCGATTATTTGGGTACAAGTAGGTTTAATAGGATTGGATAGTGGGTTTTGGAACATTGTGTTTTGTGTTGTGTATGTATGAATGTGTGTGGGGAAAGCAAATGAGGGAGTAGGGTGGATATAATTGGAGCAAAGCTATGAGTGAAAAAGTCATAGACTTTGGTTATGGTGGAGTAGAAAGAAGTGGTTTTATAAGATGAAATATTGGATTATTTTATGTTTTAAGTTTATCTTAGAATTATTGGTCATTTTCTATTTTAAGGCATTTTGAAGAAGTCAAGAATATGGGACATAGAATTGGGACTTAAAATGGTGTAAAAGTGTTTTGAAAATAAGATGGTTTTATGAAGAATGGTGTCTTGTTCGATTTGGATTCGTCGGTAGACGGTGCTTCAAAGTTTTTAAGTACAGAAGATTGGTCGAGGTGAATCCTTTGTTGGTTTTGGCAAGTGGACTGATTTACTTACTTGCTTTTTTGGGCTACGAGTTTCTTGTCCGGAGTGATAGTGTTATTAAGTGTAGGAGTTTTCTCCCCTTT
>JAYMSF010001709.1:0-11492 GCA_036897335.1 Silene vulgaris
AAATTTTTTTTTTTCGTTTTATTTTTTTTTTTTTTTTTTTTTTTTTTTTTTTTTTGTAGTTTATAAATCTTAGTATGTCCGTCTTTGGCTTTTTTAGCTTTGATCAATTTCATTTGTGTTTTGCAGGTCAAATTCAAAATTGCATCTTGCCATGCCGCATTGAATGAAAACGACGTTGCTTTGTTAGAGGTTTTTTCACTATGCTTATAGATTTAATTTTTACAATGTGGACAGAGCTCTTACAAGTTGTTTCATCTTATAGATGGAAGGAATTCCCACCAAGGCTAGAAATTTGCCAATGCATTTGATGATGGGCAAGCTTTACCGTCATACTGGGCATACTCGTGCGGCCACTGCTTGTTTCAAAGAGTGTCTGAGGTTTGTATCAGTCTTAGATTTATTGAAAATGTCTGATTTTTTTTTCTTTGCCCTGCCATAAGGTGTGCTGAACTTACTGTCTGTTTTTGGTGTGTGCAATATTGAAATAGCTGACTTTATACAATAGTGCATTGACGCACACAACTACATGCATCACTTCCCTAGTAAATATCTTATGGTCCACAGTTGTTTCTCATCTTCTTTGTACGCTTCTGATTTTGATAAAGTCTTCTGTTGTCCATGGGATTTTGAAATCCTTCTGCGTGCTAAAATCTGTCCAAGCATTAGATTGTCAGCATACATCATTGTCATCATATATCTTTCCAGCATTATAAGTATCTATAGAATTGCTATATCATATTGAATTGTATATGCATTGCACTATTTGAGGACAATGGCTCATCACAATTTTAAAAATACTAAACATTCCCAATTCAGCTCTAGCGAACGGATTAACATTTCCTTAAGCACCAGCGTCCTCAGCCACAAAGAATCTTGACAATAAACATATCTCCCAAAGAGTCCATAGGGTGGATTAGACTTGGAATTCTGGACTTCTGTTCCTTGTTCACAATCCTACAACACAGCCAGCTGTGCTCATTCTATCAAACTTTCCTCTTTCTTAATCAGAAAGTACTATTCACGGAAAATCTGAGGGAGACCTTGGCATAGTATTAAATCTTTGTTTTGGCCGTGGTCGAGGTATTGGTCGTCATGTCCTAATCTAGCAATGCGGTCAGTATCACCTTAAAAGGCGGTAAAATGCAGTCACGGTAAACTCCAAAACCTTTATAATTCTGTTGTGTATTGGTGTTGCGGATGATATTTAAAAATATGGACCTTGGTCTTGTATTCCTTATTGTATGCTTCTGTTGTCTCTATTAGAAATTGTTTCTCTCTATTATATAATTTTTTTGCATGTTTTATCTTCGCCTTTCTGCAGACATTGCCCATATGTCCTTGAAGCTATAACTGCGTTAGCTGAACTTGGAGTTTCTGTTAAGGATATTTTATCTTTATTTCCTCAGGTATATTGTTTTTTTTTTTTCAACACCACTTTACTGCAAATGGTGCTCGTTACATGTTTGACACATGATATAAATTGGTCTAGGCGGTTCTTTCTTGTGCAGCTTATAGATGATATTTTTTATCCAATTGTTTCTTTCGTTTGTACCGCAAGGGTTCTCATCTCTTTCTAGCATTTTCTGCCCATTGTCTTTCTATAACTTTCCTCTTTCTCCAGGATGCTTTTTGGCTTGTCTTACTCATGACGTCTTTCTTTAATACAAATAGGTGTGTCTAATTTACTAAGCAGGCTGTTGTTTTAGACGGTTAAGATTAAAGTTATAAATAGGATGTTGTCAGGGCGAAACTATTTACTAAGCAGGCTCGCCTTTTTTAAGCTTTTGAGCAACTTCTTAGAATCACTCGGCAAAGTTGTAAATAACCGCTATATGAGTCAGCGGTTTACCGACTTAAAAATCTAAAACTGAAAAAAGGTTTTCCGGACGTCTTCGTTGAATGGGCCTTTGAAGTTGCACTTTTTCTTTTTGCAACTTCTATGACCCTTCTTTGTTAAGTCAGTAAATATTTTCAGCAAAAATGCCCCTTCTTTTTTAAGCAATTCAGTGAAAGATTTTTAAAAATCAAAGCCTACATTGTCCCATTTTTGGCAAATAGTTTCATCTAGCATAATTTTGGTAGTTACTTTAATTTTAAGCACTAAATGTGACCCCAATGCCTCAAGGGCTTCTAAATTGTGGGGACTTTCGAGGGCCTTCAAAACGAGGCTGTTTCAGGTAGTTCAAAATGAAAATTGCATCAAAGACTGCCTAAAATTTAGTCATTAAAAAAAAAAGTTTCTGATTTTATCTATTGTTCTTCACTTCAGACGCCAAGTAAAGGTGGGAAGCTTGTAGCCGATCACCATGAATCTAATCGGTGGCTCCAGGTAGGGAAATGTGCCCTTATTTTGCGTGTCTTTGAATCATCTTGAATGGTCCTTAATTCTTTATTTAACTAAAAGTTTCTTTATTGAAATAACAAATTGAGTTGAATTGAATTGACCTTATTGACTGAAAGGAACTATATTGAAGGATGCAGCTTAATCCAAAACCTGCTTAAATTTAGTCGAAAGCCTTTATTTGGAAAATTTTACGTAAGTGTCTTACAGAAGTGTCTTTGGTTATCTTTTTAGATGACTTACTATTAGTGTACGGTTTACTCTGTTTCCAAGGTTATCAATCTAACAAGTTGCAGGTTCAATTGATATCATCAATTGAATATAAATGAATCGAATTCTGCTGAAAGTCTGAAACTTGTTGATTCACTCTCATCATAAACTTGACTCCATTTTTTTTATTGTTGTGTGTGTGTGTGTGTATTTTCTTATTGCTGTCTAACCCATGTAAATAATTATATACATAAATCACTTGATTCTCCTTCATTTGCTAATCATTTGTGCAATGCATGCAGCGTTATGTTGAGGCCCATTGTTGTGTTTCGTCAAATGACTATAAAGGTATATTTTGTTGGCAAAACGTTCAAATTGCATTACGGTAAATTATATTGAATACAAGTATACAAGTATACAAGTCTAAGTTTTTCAATTATTTACATCTTATATATTCTTTTAGTCAATGATTGGACTGCTACTATTGAGTATTGACTTGACCAAGCAGTATTATGACTATTATCACTGTCATCAAATTTGAGGAAAACACTGAAAACCCTTCACTCTTCCTATTAATGATATGATTTGTTTGTGTTTCATACACATCACTTTTCAAGTGAATAGTAGAAACCTCTTCACTCTTTTATCTCCCAAATTGCCTCTTGGAGTTCCCTAAATCCCTCTGGTTTGATTCACCTTATACCCTTTTTCAACATTCCCGTAATCCCGTTTCCTCATTGTGGTGCTTGAGAAAGCTTACCATGCTTACTTTATCCTATTAATACTAGCGACTAGTCTAACTACTTAAGTCCTGATTAAACCAGGAAGGAGTTAACACTTCCTAAGTTCTAAAGGTTAAATGGATAGCAACTCCTTGTACAAATGTTACAGTTGGAAAACAGTTGACTTCCACGAATACAATGTAACTAATAATTAAATTTGGTTAAATGATTTCCACACTTCACTTTGACCGCATGTCACATGTCCAATATTATGGCTATGACACTTCACTTTGGTCGTGTTGACATGACATGACACATTGATGCGTCAGTTTAGTTCAAAAACATGGAACTTTGTTTGTGGGAAAGGGAGTTATCACACATTTGATTGCTGGATGTTTTCTAAATTTTGGGGTGTGGATCTGTAAAATCTATGGTGGGACAAATATTGCAAATCGAAACATTTTATAGTAAGAGTAGCTATATTCTTAGGTAGGTTGGTCTTCATCATACGAGGAGGTTCATGGTTTTAGTGTTAGGAAAGTCTTTAATGAGATATTCACTATGCTGACATCCTTGGCTGCATACAGTTTACTTTATGTTAAACTGAAAATCGCACTTTTCTATTGGTGATACTTTTTCTGTGTAATTCTTGTTTCTGCTTGCTAATTTAATGCACCAATGTGAAAATGTCTAAATGTTTTTTATTCTCACTACATTTTCTTTAATGACAGGTGGCTTAGAAATCTTTACGGATCTCCTACAGCGATTTCCAAATAATGTACACTTACTACTTGAAATGGCGAAGGTACTTATTTCCTGCACAAAGAATGTTGGTTATCCAACTTTCTCCGTAACTTTTTATTCTTAACAGTCTTTTGTGGGCTGGTTGTGATGTCGCTTATAGTTTGTTATCTTTTTACTACATTTATAGTCAAGTCACTTGTCAATGCTTAAGCCACATCCACAATTCCACACAACACATATCTCAGAATCTAATCTTTGTAAAACTCACAAGTTGAGTAAATTATCTACTACTTTCACCCTTGGTGCCGGATTTTACATGAATGAACAGTAGTCTTGTAACAAAGCACCTGTCATATGAACTCGGATATTGTTACCTCTTCCGAGTTTGCACATCTGTTGATAAGTTCTCAACTTTTCACCACTTGAAGAATGGGAATTAGGAATGGCGATTGAGTCAAGCGCTTGGATTGAATTTCTTATGATCAATCTACAACAAGATTAGATGAACAAACATTTGCAGTAAAGGAGGAAAAAAATTAGAGAACAAAGATATTGAGTGCAACTTTACAAGTAAACTTGCTTGTGCCTCTGTATTTAACTTTTACACTAATTAGGCTAGTGTGTCCAGAAGTAACTAGCCAAAAAAGGTTGGAACACAGGATACGTGAAAGAATATGTATACAAATTACGTTTCTATTTGTGTTTGTCTATATACCATGATGTCAAAACTGTTAAAGAAGAGAACAGGTTATTACAAAAACAGAAAACATTCAGAGAAGATAGTTGGACTTGGACCCTTCTAAGTAATTATGTGGTCGTCTTCGCTACTTTGAACAGTCTTTTTTTTCTTTCCTTTTCTTTGCCACTTAATGATTTCTCCCATTTTTGAATTTTTTTTGTTATTTTCTCATGGAGAAGCCTTTCTGACAATGGTGTTGGCTATCAATGCAAACAGGATAAAGTTGTTTGGTTTAAAAATGTGATTAACGTGGTAGTGTGACATATTGGTGTTATAACTAAGGACAGTGATTGGTTTATCTCTTTCTTCATCTACCCAATGTCTTCAATCCCCTGATGTCATGTTCTTTTTAAAATGTAGCCGAGTCTTTCTTCATCATACATTTTACAGTGAACTAGAAAGTGTGTTTTAGTTTTTGTTGAGTGGTTAGGACATATTTCCATATTTTATCGTTCTTTGGTGTTTTTTTTTTGGTGAAGGCTGAGGCAATAATTGGGAAAAATGATGAAGCTATAGTAACTTTCGAAAAGGTAACTGTATACTATTATGTTAACTATGTTTAATTACAGTCCTTCTTGGTTATTAATATGTTATAGCTTTGACAGGCTCGTTCTGTGGATCCGTATATAGTAACTTACATGGACGAGTACGCAATGCTCCTTAAGAATAAGTCTGAATATTCAAAACTAAACAAGTTGGTGCATGACTTGTTGAACACTGATCCCACAAGACCAGAAGTATTTGTAGCCTTGTCGGTACTGTGGGAAAGAAAAGAAGAGCGCGGGGCACTATCCTACGCAGAGAAGGTGTTTTTCTGTTTTTATTTCCACCTTTTTCTCCTTTGCCTCTGATAATTTCAGAGTTCAATAAAATGCCGGTGTTCTAATGTTTCGTGTTGTCCCTTGGTTGGCAAGCAGAGTATTCAAATTGATAAAAGGCACGTAACTGGTTATATCATGAAGGTATGTCGTTTTACAAATTGAAAAACGATCTATGAGAGGCTATAGTGGGATTCAAATCATTCAATGTGCTGAACCCATTGTTTAGATGAAGGGATTTGGAGAGGGAAAGAGGGGCCAAAATCCATTGTTTGGATGGTATTTTGGTTTAGACTTTAGAGGGACATGTTGGGAATGGGACTTCCTCCAACAAGCAAGTTTAAATCCTCCCTTCTCCTCTCCTCTCCTGTCTCCCTTCACTTCCCTTTAAATACTTTAACCAAAAAAAGTGAAAAACTTTTCAAGGTAGATTGCATCTTATTAATCCTTTATAGATTTATGATGGCTGTTAAGTTTAACTCCACGGTGTAACTATCTTCAGGGTAACTTGCTTTTGTCATTGAATCGACCTGATGCAGCAGCAGCTGCTTTCCGAAATGCTCATGAATTGAAACCTGATATTCGTTCCTATCAAGGTTCACTTTTGGAACACAACATTTTCTAGAAAGCTTCTATCTTTGGTTTCGTGGTTGCAAATTGTTTCTATATCAAACTTTACTAAGCATTTAATAATGTATTTGCAGGTTTAGTTCATTCTTATTTGGCAATTTCTAAAGTCAAAGAGGCTTTATACATTGCAAGAGAGGCAATGAAGACAATGACTCAATCTGCCAAGGCTCTAAAGTTGGTGGGAGATGTGCATGCTAAAAGCTCTTCTGGAAGGGAGAAGGTGTGGTACGAACCTTTTTCTGTTGAGTGAGAATAAAAAAGACTTGAAGCTTGATCATCATGTCTTCAAGTTCAAATGGCCGCTATTTTTCTGAGCACTACTATATGTTCTGCTGTTTTATACCCGTTATAGGTTCTAAGCTTCTATCGGTTGATGATTTTTGTCTACCGGACAATGGTCAATGGTTACGGTGGTCGATTCGTTGATACCATACATACTAATATATATCCCTGTCTACCGGACATTGGCCAATAGTTATGGTGGTCGATTTGCTTATAACGTACATCTAATAGATATCCCTGTCGATTATTATATACTAGCATCAATCTTTTTTTGCAACACTTGTGTGCAATGTGTGAATCCAACACACTACTCCTATATTTACACGACTGATTATAATAATCGCCTTCATATGGCCTCAGGCCTCGTACAATAGTACTCATCAAGTCATCCTTCTAGCAACAGATCTAGTAGTATTTGGCCTGTGGTATGTCGTTTTTTTCCCCCTGGATCATATATTACATGGCTTACGTCTTGAGCTCAATGAGCATGTTGGTGAACTTGCTAATTATGAGTTGGTAGTCACTAAGTAACAGCTGTATTGTGTATATACTACAGTTTATTGCAAAATTGGTTTGTTTAGGTTTTAGGCAGAGGTAAAAGAGATTTTGTATATACTGTCACTGGTTTCTATGCATGCAGTGGTCACTGTAAGTGCTCATGGTTTTTCTGTCGGGTGGAATTGAGTGGCACCCCACAAATTTTGCATCATACATTCATACTTTCTTAATTATCTGTGACATTGTGAAACACGCAGGCAAAAAAATTCTATGAAGCTGCTCTTCGGTTGGAGCCTGGTTATCTAGGGGCTGCATTAGCACTTGCTGAACTCCACGTTGTGGAAGGTCGAAATAGTGATGCAGTATCTCTTCTTGAGCGATACCTTAAAGATTGGGCAGATGATTCTCTACATGTGAAGCTTGCTCAAGTATTTGCTGCCACAAATATGTTGCAAGAGGCATTGTCCCATTATCAGGCTGCACTCAGGTAGGAATTTGTATCTACGACTTTTAAGTCCATAATAATAATAATAGGAAAAACATTAACCTTTGCACAACCCCAATCTTACTCTAGTGCCTCAAAAGTCTCCCTTAAATTGCGTGATAGAGAGTGTGTCGGATATATGCGGCTGCTTCTAGATGACCCAAAATAAGAAATTGAGTGGAGAACTCCATTGTATGACTTTTATGTAGCTAAGAAGAGCTGCAGCTAGTTTAATGAGTCATTTAGCTTTATCCCATCATAAGCCTAAATAAAGAATAATGACTTTTCGCTCCACGATAACTAGAATGTTTAAATAGCATTCATCAACTTTTTTATGCGGAAAAACTTCCATTCGGTGTCGTGAGGTTTGGGTTAATTCCACTTTGATCCCTTTAGATTTGAGCTATATCTCACTTGGTTTGTTCTTTATTGAGTTTTCCATTTCTTTTTATTTTTATTTTTTTAACTTCTGTTTTCATTGTTTCATCAATCATTGGTGGTACCGAATGACAATTCATAAGCGTCGACCTTAAAAGCCTCATAAAGATACAGTTGTGCTTGGAGAATGTTCTTGCAATTGATAGTTATTACAACTAATTTTGTTTTTAAATTCCAACATCAGAATAAACCCGCAAAATGAAGCTGCAAAAAAGGGCTTGGATCGTCTGGAGAAACAGATGAAGGTTTGTCCGTTGCTGAAAACATACTCATTATTATTTTTTTATTTTTTTTGGCAGACATACTCATTATTGCCGGCCTGTTCTATCTATTGTTGTCATTTGGCTGGCCTTGCTGTTCAAATTATTTTAGTAGTTAGCCAAGTGGTATTTACTACTCAAAACTCAAATTGTGAGCTGATTTGTATTGCAGGGAATTGATCCTGACGCCCCTGAAGAAGATGACGATAATGAGGCTGATGATGGTGAAGGAGACCAGGATGAAACAGAACTTTTGTGAGTTGAGTTTGTTGTTCATCAAGAGAAGAGTTTTATGGAAGTCAACAGATCACAATCATCACACATTCGAGCTCTTAACTAGTCAAGCAAACTAGCGGGTGATAACTTAAAACCCAACTCAAGGCGTCGCGCCTCTCAAGCAAATTTTCTGTACAATGTATTTTATGCTGTATTTCAGTAGGTCTTGCTTCTGGAACATGGTGTACCATCATTTTCTGTTGTATCTTTTTATTTATTTTTTATTTTTTGTTTGTGAATTGGCGGTTTGTAACTTGCTATCGTATTACATCATCATCTTGTTGTATGTTCTTGGAATAATTATTTTCTATATCGAAAAGGTTGACGGGTTGTGGAGATGATAGGTTCCTTGCACCCCATCTTACAGCAAAATGTAAACATCCAAATTCATTTGAGAATCAAGTGAAAAGTTATGCAATCCATGGTAGTGTTTTGGATGTTTTTTTTGGCAGTTGTAAACAGAATTGATATAAGATTGTAGCGTTTAAAGCTAAATTATGAGATTTTTTTTTTTTTTGACAACAATTAAACTGTTTACAGAACGAAAATGAAGGCAAACAACTGTAATTCGTACAAGAAAGAAATAAATCAACCCGTAGCTAGGCTTACAGACCAGTAAAATATACATATGAAGGAAATTACGAATAGCTTGGAGCGAGTGACGCAAGCAGATTGGTACTGGCGCTGAGGAGGTTACAAGTGAAGATAATTTTCTGGATCTGATTTAGAAGGAGACTGACTGGGAGGAAGAAGTATGGGCCGTGATGATAGTGAGTAAAAGAGCTCTCGTATTGTCTGCGAATGCATTAGATGCCCGAACAGAATGCAAAGCAGTGTTGCCATTGAAAGAGTTCGATATAGTGATCTTTATGTTTTGTCTTTCGCACAAAAATGTAGTAGGTAACTTCAGCAGATGGGACAACTGTAGCCATACTAGAGATACTCTTCGAGATGTTGGGCTTAAGTTGGGTAGGCCAGAAAAGAGGAAGTTGGACGTGTGAGGTGACCAGATTATCAGCAATACGAAGAATGCGTGCCGGTTCCACTACGCTGGCCTAAAAAACAACTAAGTTGTGAACCATCCAAATAGCTTTAAGAATACAAAAAAACTGAAGCAAACAGTTGTCAGTAGCTGTGATGCTCAAACTCTCCTCTCCACCCCCCAGATCCGGCGGACCCGACTCAGACACGGATCCCTTGTCGGATCCCGCTCGGTGCAAAGGCGCTCGGTGCATGAGAGGCGCAGTTGAGTGGCATAAGTAGGTCTTCGTGGTGGAGCATTGTCGTGTTATTTGTCGTGGCTCTTAATGTCCTTTTGTCTATTTATTTGTTTAATACTTTAGTTTTGTTGCATTGGAAACATAAACTCTCTTTTTTTACATCTTCACAGCTTTTATTGCATTCTTTGACTTTTCAAAGCATGTTTTCTATAAAATATTAAATATTTTTCATGTATAATTTTAATTTATTTCTCTTTTAAAAAAAATTGGCAAGTCCAAATTAATATTTGGATCCTCGTACCCGAGTACTTGATTTTTAGATTTCAAGGATCGGACACCCGGATCCGTGTTTATGTCGGATCCTCGTATCCATGTCCGAGCATCACAAGTCAGTAGTAGTAGAGAAACGATAAAGATACACTATATGGTTAGCTATCCATTATTGCAAGGAGATGCTTGGATTATCTGGTGAATTAATATCAAGCACGGATGAGAGCCACACATGTTGAGCAAAAGTACAAGAACGAAATAAATGATCTAAAGATTCTGGATAGGAGTGACAGAGAACACAAGATATACTACCTTGGAGACCTCAGATTGAAAGATTAGTTAAAGAGGGGAGAATATTATGAATTATACGCCATACTAGAAGATGTAATTTAGTTGAGAAACGTAATTGCCAAAGAACTTTCCACGGCAAATCTGCAGTGAAATATGCTCTGAAATATGGTGAGCAGGAGAAGACTTTGTGAGATAGTAAAAAGGAGTAACCTGATATAACCGTGTACAAACCATCTTCTGTATATTTCCAGTAGAGGAAATCATCAATTTCCATATACGGAGGTTCCAAAGCAAGAATTTCTTTGGCACAATCAGATTCAAAATAACGAAATATAGCTCTCGAATTCCAATCCCCAAACGAAGATAAGAGGTCAGGTAGAGAAGGAGTATTAATCGAAGAACGAACCTGAGGAGCTTTCTCATTCACCTAACTACTGGTGAGAATATTAACCGACTTCCCATTTCCAAGATTCCAGGATATGGCAGGGTAGACTACAGGAACTGATCGACAAATACCGGACCACACAAAGGAAGGTAGGGAAACCATTGATTTAGGACCAAGGATAGGTAAATCCTTCTTATATTTGGGAACCAAAAATTTTGATAATAAGTCAGATGGGTGATGATGGTACGCCAAAAGTTCTTTATAAGAGAAGCCTGACTTAACAGGGGTGCAGATTTAATTCCAAGACCACCTTTATTTCGAGGTAGTTTCAAAGAGTCCCGAGAAATCCAGCGAATGGAATTATGCACCATGTCCTTACGCCAGCAAAAGCCGTAATCAACGAGTCAATTTTCCGACAAATTCCAGCCGGGAAAAGAATAGCTGACATAAGATATTGGATAGTGATGAATCATATTTATATACATTATATGCCTCCCCTTTAATAGTTTTAATGAGGTTTTCGTGCTAAGTTATGCGATATATATGCCATTTATGCTAGAATGAGATACTTTCGCATTTCGGTGTTTTTAATGCAGATATGAAATTGTTGGACCATATAGTTATATGATTGAGTTTTGATAATGACAAGTGCATGGCCTTTATATACTCTTGCTCGTAAAAGTTTGTTAAGTCCTTTACAGAACAATTAGTGCACATACAAGCAATGGTATAGCTTGGTGGGTTATAACGTTGATGGCTCAAGTAAAGACTTACAAGACGATCACAAGCAAACATCGTAAATTTGTGAGACATCTATCAAGCATCGTTCAAGTCATGATATAGTAAGCTTGAACTATATCTTTGAAGAAGTTCTTAATGCGTCA
>JAYMSF010001710.1:0-11491 GCA_036897335.1 Silene vulgaris
GTATCCGTCTTCATTTGTGACGGATATGGCGTGTCTTCAATGAGATTTTGTGATCGACCTAAGGGGGGAGGCAGTGGATCAGGGCCTAGGGGAACTTCAGGGTGGTAGGTGGGCCAAGGGGAAGGGATTTGTTGCAATGGTGTACATGATATTACTTTTGGCACAAAGATTAAGAAAATAAATATAGGTACCAAAAATAGAAATAGATAACTATTCATTGATACACCCCCAAATGAAAATAAATAGTGTGGCTAGTTTTGGTAATCAGCAGATTAATATTAGCAGAAGCAGATTGGTCAAGCAAATTATAAATGACAAATTGGATTGACTGGTTTGACTAGTATATTTCAATTAGCAGATTTAGTAGAAGTGTTTGGTAATTAGCGGATTGTGGTTAATAAATTGTCGTGTCTATGTGTAAATGGTTGACGAATTCATATTCCAATCCACTAATGTTAATATGCTGGGTGGAGCAACATATTGGAAAACGGTAGACTGAGCTCCAATATACTCTTTCAATATTCCATTTACCAAACACTCAAAATAGTAGATTGGTTAGTCAAACACGCTAAAAGCCTTGAATATGCTGAAAATTTCTCAATCCGCCATTTACCAAACACCCCCTAACTATTAACTGGAACGAAGGAACTAACTTATTAAGAAACCGTATCTCACTTGTCTTGTCTTGATATGGAACATAATCAAACACAAATTCAGCCTATAAAAACCGCCCAAAACTAAACGGTCACTTTCTTACAAAACTCTATCTTAAGACCCTCCTCATATGGGAAGACCACCTCATGATCTCCCCTCCTCAACACCCACAACAACAACTACCACCGCCACCGTCACCACCGTAATAACCCGGTTAAAACGCGAAGAATTCCGAAGAACAAAACACGACACCGCCTTCTCCAAATGGCGAATACTCATTGGCCCATCCGACTGGGAGAATTACCAGGCCCAAAAGGATGGGGCCGAGAGATACCGAGTATCCAATTTGCCTGAAGTAGCTGGACCGGGTTTATACGAGATAGCCGCCGCTGTGTGCAACACGGGTTCGGGTCGGGATATCGAGAAACTTGACCCGGAGAGGATTGTGGTGGTTTACTTGGGCCAGGCTGATAATGTCAGGTCCAGGTTGCAGCATTATGGTCGAACCGGATCTCATCTTGTTTTCGGTGTCGATTTGTTTCATCAAATTTTTTCAAGAGGATTTCCAATTGTTTACCGTTGGGCTCTTGTAAGTATTACTGCTTCAATTGTTTGTTATTCTGTACGAAGTATAATTTACTTATTTATTTTTGTAAAGACGGATTTTTTTGAATAAAGGTAAATAAATGATCGAGACAGAAAGAGTATTGAGGATTGAGGATTGAGATTAGTTTGTTAGAGTTAAGGTTTTTGTTACC
Source organism: Silene vulgaris (assembly GCA_036897335.1). NCBI lineage: Eukaryota > Viridiplantae > Streptophyta > Magnoliopsida > Caryophyllales > Caryophyllaceae > Silene > Silene vulgaris. The sequence goes on from JAYMSF010001710.1 coordinate 1,413, forward strand.
TTTATTTTTTAACTGAGATTTTTTGAATAAGGGTAAATAAATGACCGAGATAGAAGAGTACATGTGATATGTTTGTTGGATTAGTTGAGGATTGAGATTATGTTTTGAAGTCGTACTTTGAGCGCAAACTTGTAGACGGACGATAGAATTGTCTCGAATCTAGACGGAAATGTTGGAATTAAGTTAATTGTGTTTTCTTTGAATGAAATTGTATTAGCAGCTGAAAGTAACATTTGACAAAAGTTGGTATACAACTCAAAAAAAAGAATTTGACATAGAATTGGAATTATGGTTGAAATTGGATCGGATTATTGGTGTAGCGGAATTGAAATATACAGTCTCCGTTTCTGACAATAAGCCTCATTGTTCGAACAATTGAGCTAATTGAATGAAATAGGAGTACTAAGTAAGATCCAGGATTATCAATGTTTGGATTTGGCATTGAATCATGTACTGTGCTGAAGTAGAGGTTCAGCATTTTTACGCGAAATAAGAAGTAGCAGGCTACTGTGTTACATCACAGTTAATCTGCTGAAACTTGCCGCGGTAAATGAGGAAGGGAAGGGGTTGGAAAAGAAGAGGATTAGCCCAAAATCGTGTAAGGAGTTAAACAAGTAGCCCAAAATGTTTGTTAGGCGAAAATAACCTTCTGGTTGGTGCTTGATCTTTCAATTCTTCAGTTAGGGCTTGCTATTCTTTGGGGTTATCATTCTAGTTCTAATAGGACATCGCTTCCTGCGTCACCAAGCAATATTCAGATCCCACGCATCTCAATAAAATGCTACTACTAGTCTTCTACAGCTTGCCGAAAACCCTGTCACAGTCTATGATGCTGTCCCTTTTTTTCGTTCCTGACTGACATAGATGCGCTGATTTTCTAAGACTGGCGAATTATGAAACTCTCCCCATTCTTCTCTGATGCAGGGGTAAGTCTACGAACAGTCTATTTCATTTAACAGTTGGATCATTAAGTGTCATTGTGACCCTCTTATGGATTAGGGAACTCAGATAGGATCATTTGGATTTCTTTCCTTTAGATGGCGAGATCTATGAGAGCTTAAGATAGTTGCAATAGAAGTATTGGTTAGGTGTTCACCAAACTCTAAACTCTTAAGTACAAGCATGATATGGAGTATAAAGTATGTCAGTTTTAGTCTTGAAACTCTTGATCATGGAATTGATTAGCATGGCCTGATCTCGGTCATTGTGTGCCATGAACACGTAACCTGCAAAACCATTATATGTTGTACTGTGTGTAAACTCAATACTTTTAAGGTCCTAACATGACACAAAATCTGGATTGTCAATTTCTGGTTTTAAGGTCCTAGTTTTGGAAGAGAAGGTTACAGTCTTATTGGTTGAAGTAAACTTCTAGAGAAAGTATAATGTTATGTTAATATTAGAAATGGGTTTTTCAGAACGGATCGTGGTCTCGTGGGAGCTTTGTACTTTTCTGTAGAGAACATCATAAAGTGGGCAAAGTAATTCTTGGATAAAGTCATAAAGATATGAAGAGATTAGCTTGATGAAGAATAAGATTCCATAAATCTAAAGTAAATGACAAAGATTGTTCTTTTTCTTGGAAAAGGTTGATGATCCACCTCATTCCTGCACTTTCTGGCATGTTGCTTTACTTAATGCACTAATCTTCAGAGTCACTACTCAGCCTTTGAAGTGTCTGTACCTTTGTGGAAAAACCGAAAAAGAGCTGAATTTTAGTAAAGTACTTGCTCAGAGATTTTGTTACAAAGGTTTGAAGTGACTCAGATAGTAAGATACTAACTCGGATGAGACGGCCTTATGAGATATTGAAGTTAGTATCATAGATTTGGGGCGAGCCTTTAAGATTCTAAGTGTTAGACTGTTAGGCATCTACAGAGACAGAAACAGCAATTCCAATCCTTAAAATTTGATTTACGAGCTTTCATCCAGTACCTATTGCATGAGGCTCAAGGCAGCAAACCCAAATATTATATACTCTAAACAAGATTTTTAGTTTGAAGTTAGAGAATTATATTAGTAGCATATCTTTCACCTTAGATTTTATTCACTCCTTGTACGTAAATGTTAGACGGAACCCCGAGCCTCGAAAGAATTTAGACTCGCCTCTTTTTTAGGCTTGGTGACAGATCCTTTCACAAATGAGTAGATGTGTATGATGCATTGAGAAGTATAGTGAAGGTCATGTCTACTTCGCTTCACGGAGTCTGAGATGACTCAAACAACACCGACAGTACTCCAACTCCTTAACGGCTCTTTCAAGGCAGTAAGGGGTAGCCGGGTAGGATGTAAGCAGTCTTACCCATATGAAATGAGGTCAAGTGGTCACCTGAGATGATTCAAAGGATTTCAGTTAACTTCCATCTTCCAATATAATTTGAGTCTTGAAATTTAGGCATCATATTAATTTTACAAAACCAAAATAGAAGCGAATGGCGAGTTCACATTGCTTTTGATAATACTTTAATGCTGGCTAATTTTAATTTGAATGTGAAACAGATGAAGAGCAAAAGTGAAGCGGAAAGGACAGAAGCTGAGCTTCTTGAAAAATTCGACTATGCATGGAACAAACTTGGAAATGGTTCACGGCGTCCAGATGATATTCTAAACAAAATAGACATGATCTCAACCAAATCCCGTAACATTCCTAAGATCTGGAAGATGTTACAAACTCTGAGTGATCAAAAGGTGGGCATTCCAATCAAAGCAGAGAAGCTTTCATTGGACAAGAAGCCTAATCATGATACTCCTATTTATGAGGAGAAATTAGGTCTTTTTGACCGAGTTTTTAAGTTCTCTCGTTCTCGACCTAGGTCAGTTGTTCCTGACCCTGAAACTATAGTCCAGGGCTTCAATGAAACTGTCATTTGTGGCGTGACTTCAAGTAACGGGAAAATTTGTATTAAATCACCAGAAGAAGGGCGAAAGAGGTGTGCTGATCATAAAGGCATGAAATTGACCTGTAAACCCATGACAAAGGATTTAGGCACTAATGGTTTAGAACAAGAAAATTGCCCATCTAATGTGATAAACAACGTCATTTGCGGTGTAAAATTACGTGAAGGATCACATTGTGAAAAGTCACCTTTGCCAGGCAGGAAAAGGTGCATGGAGCACAAAGGGATGAGAGTTAATCAAGCCGTGTCTAAGGATTCAACCAATAAATCTCTAATCACGGTTACTCTCTTAAATCCCGGCCTAGTAGATTGCTGTGGAGTTCCTTTAGGTGATGGGAAATGTTGTACAAGAATACCCGTGAAAGGAAGGAAGAGATGTGAGGAGCATAAAGGAATGCGAGTTGATGCTTGTGTTTCTAAGTCATCAGCGAGAAACAAATGGTTCAATGCTAAGCTTGAATAGAGTCATCCGTGTCAAATTTCAGCTATTTGCGCTGAAGAAGGCAACCATACTAAGAAGTGCAAGATGCAGTAAGTACATGGGTTTTCAGATGATTCCTGATTTTATTTATGGCCAAGTTATTGCTCGAGTGTGGTAAATTCTTTGCCAAGAATCATTCATTTAACAGTTCATGTCAGTATAGCATTCATAATTTATACCCCACAGGGAAACTACAGTTATTTCTGCAATACATAGGAGAAACTCGCTAGGCGGTTCGAGAATCTAATTTAGAGACAGACAATTCTATCTGACAGTTCATGTCAGTTAACCCTGGATCATTCCAGGACTGAGGCTTTGTTGTTGTTATTGTTGTTGTTGCGGCTTTGTATTTTTGCATTACATTGTCATTTGAATGACTCAAATGAAAGATTATATGTACTTTTTTTAAAGTTATTTGCATCATAGAGGAAGAAGATTTGTTGTTGTTGCAGCTTCTTTGTATTTTTACAGTACATTGTTATATGAATGACTCGGTGGAAAGATGGAGTATATATTTTTCTTCAAATTATTTGAATCAATAGAGGAACACATTCATCCGAGCACCTGTTTAATCAGGTTTCATACGCTTTGTTATAGTATTACTCAAATGCCTCGTCACACCACCAGGCATAGACCCCTCCAGGCTCGAACCATTCATAGGTCACGTCACAATCACAATCTTAACAGTCCCCCTGAATTATTGTCACCCTTCTTCGCTTGTCCTACATCCCTACTCAACCCCAATCTACCCAACCTTGTTACCTCGATATCCCCATCATTAACATTCCAATTCTCCGTCTCTCCCTCTCTCCGTTCCCTAAATTATGGCACTAGGATATGAATCACCGAAAATTAAGCTTCCCCTCTCCCTGTTAAGATTCCTCTTCCAACCTCCGCTCAAACCTTCCAATAAAAAAAAACGTGTGCCTCATATAAAAGACCAGGTAAAACGTTGATAGTGCATGCCAAAAACTTGCCCAAAACATCAAATCATATTCGCAACACTTGGCCTTTTAAACTCGGGAAACCGAGTATGAGTGTATGACTGTATGAGTGTCCCAACAGCCATAAAACTTATGGACTTTAGTTCAAACCCGAGATCATCCAACATTTTTATTATACAATGTAATAACTAAATGTCATGGAGATGCATTCCATAACAAGACATTGCCAGTATATCTGGCATTGATCCAAACAACAATTTGGGGGAATGTTAATAAAAGCGAGATAGCCTAATAGTCTAATACTGTGAACTTGTAGAAAATTTTAAAGCAGTACTAAACTGTCGAAAGTAAATGAGAAAACAGAGTGAAATTAAAGCAGCTGCCAAACTAAAATTAGTTCTTGTACTTTAAAAAATTTTAGAATCCATGACCGCTTCCAGTATTCTTTTCTCCAACTTTTCTTCAGAAATCCACTGGGCACTTTGCTGGCAAATAAGCTCTCTTTTTTCCGTCTTTTTCTGTTCTATTGTATTTTGCCTCTTTCTCCAATATTTGAGCTTCTCCGCTTTTTCTTTCGCCTGCATGATTTCATTTTTTTAATAAGATCCGGGACATAATCAACCACCATGGAAGCAGAATTTACAAAAATAACTCAATAGGTAATGATGCTTGGAAAAGAAAAAACAACACAGCAATCCAGTCCCAGTTCCAATATATATGTGCATTTAATTGGGTTTTTACAACAGACAGACACGATCAGATGCCATACAAACTACTAGAAGACAGTAAAAGGAAGTATCATGGTTTCCCTAGATCAGAAGGCTAAGATGGTTCATCCAACGAAAGTGTCCTATGCCAGTATTAAAGCCGCAGGCTAAGTCAAAACTAACGTATGCATCTCCTGACAGACAGAGAGCAGCAAGAAGCAAGAAGAAATCTGTAGGCCCAAAATAGTTTGAGGTAGACTAAGGTGACCGGTTATCATAACGTATTCAACAAAAGAAAGCAATCCAAATTATCTATAAATCTATAATAGTGCCAATGTTTGAGATTTTTCTAAACATGATCTTGTGGTCTGAGTGCTATTTTAACATTCTCGTAAAGTGAGTTATTTTCATCAATTTTGGACGGAAACTTGAGGAAGTCACAATTTAGTACTTTGAATTAGATGGATCATGTTTTCAACTAATATGTCCATTTTTTACACTCATTTGCTATTTTTAATTTCTGCATTATAATTTTTTAATATTTACTTGGGTTCCTTTTCAGACTTTTAAAACCTTTTCACTTTAGTCGTCTTTTATCATTCTCAAGTCTCAACATTTGTTATTTTTTTCTTTGAGTTGCTTGACTTTTCTACACACTTCACATTTTCATTTATTTTTCATTTTCTTCTGATTTCGTTTCATTTATGCAAGTGGTCGTTGAGGGTTTCGAAGGATGATTCATGTTAGCGGACCCAAATCACTTTGGGAACAAGATTTTGACGTTGTTGTATCTATGCTGCGTACTCAATATAGCATAATTGATTTGGAATCAACTAACATTAACTCGAATATATTGGTGGGTTTCATCTTCGCAGATGGAGGTTCAAGAACTTTTTTTATGAGTATGCTGGAGGGGAATCTTTATATGGTGGTACATTTGACGTCCGGTTTACGACTACAATAAGTCAAAATGCATATCGGACAAAATTCATCATTTCTAAAACTAAGATCCAAAGATCCCTAGCAGACAAGGACATGAATAAACGATGATACAAAGGAGAGTATGCTGAAAAATATCACACCTTGCTAGTAATCTTTGTTTTAAGAAGGGTTCGGTTTGTTTGATTGTTGAAAATTTGTATTTCAGCTATTTTTTATCTCTGTTGTGAATGTCCTATGTTATATTATTAATGAATTGATCTTTCGCTAGAATAAACATTAGAAAAAAAGGGCAATCCTCAAAGGCACCAAAACCTTAGATCATTTCCCAATAGAATTTGAATAATCCCTATGTGATCCAAAGGAACCGCTCAAATTGAACATAAAGCCAAACTTTCCTCAAAACATACAAAACTACATTGTTCACTTTGTCTCTAATCCCACTTAAAATGATGTGTTTTACTTTTTATTGGTGGCAAACAATGCTACAATCTCCCAATTAACAAACCTATCCCCCTGAAGAAAAATAATCTCACATAATCGAACTCTAAAGTCTAAAGTATTTACTTAATAACGTTAAATGGTTAGGTATATCAAAATCCACAATCATTCATTCTCTTGAGAGAAAATATCAGCAACTTTTGCTGGTTTTAATGTCATAGAGATACCTATACAACCGATGCCCCTGAAGAAATAGCCCACACTTTAAATTCACAAGGAAGAACAAAATTACTTTATGCTTAATAGGAGTAATAAACACTTCAAAGATGATCATGGAAAACAAATACAAGTCAAAGTCAGCAAGTCCACAAATATAGCATGTAAGAATAACAACAACAAAAGTAACATCCAGCACGAGTCTACTCGATGGCCTCTCAGTATTTACCACCTCTATCTGAAGGTTTGTGTCCATATGTCCTTTGCAGCAACAACAAAGGTGTGCAACCAATCTAAGCTACTGCAGTAGGTAGTGAAGGCAATCTCATTAATTTTATTAAGCCAGCTGAGCAGACTGAATATTCTGCAGATAAAAAATGACTCCGCAGAAATTACCTCATAGGCGTCTTAGCTCAAAACCATGCATGATGCATATCTCATAATCTAGAAGAAATTTTGTGTGATACGGCTTTAGGAAGCCAATTCAGCTAGCATTAATCCGATAACCATTTCAGAAATTACATCTGAAACGATAGTTGCAGATGAAAGTTGTTCCTAAGGCCATTAACAATGTTTTCCACTTTTCCCTTACATACAACTATACAAGGCAAGGAACTCAATCCCCCAAAGGATCAAGATCATGACTAAACTGATGCACAATAAGAGACTTTATTCTGCATAATCCAGGTCTAGTTGAGTATGTTTTTGTGATGTCCCGTGGTTGTAATTATTTTAGCTTTCTTGCAGCGACAGGTTTAGCCGTTTAGGTTGTTTGAGGTATGTGTTCACGACAGAAGTAAGCTCACTTCTTTTCTATGGCTCCAATTGTATTTGATTTTTGAGTTTGGACTTTATAATACACACCAAGTCTGATGATTTCAATCCATGAGGTATGTAAAGACAATCTCACACCTGATACCACATATGTATGAGGTGAACTGCAGACGCCTTACTCAGCATAAGTAAAAAATAATGCAGTTATACCATGTATAAAAATTCAAAATATTAAATCACTGGTTGAAGGTAATTTCAATGTGAAACATGAAAATGCTTCACTGTAAATTAGTGAATTATTATGTGCTTTGCTACATAATTCCCAGAATTCCGCCATAATTTACAATACTGGAACATGAGCTAATACATGTTAGAATGAATTCACACATGGCAAATAAGTACGCTCAATTACCTAAATCGCCGCTATCAAAGAATATCGCCAAATTGGGGTTAGCGCGCGGTTCAACAACTAGTACAACAAAAACATTGGCCCAATGCCGCAAACTCTCCTTTTATAGACAAAATACATTCTAATAGTACAAGAGATATAGTGTCCTAGAAAGCTTCTCAATGAAATTGCTAATCCTGACTGCGGCCAACTATGCTAATCCTATGAAAAGATAAATTTTTAATTTCTCCTCCGAATTTAAAGGAACTCCGTAAGATCTTCAAGCTAGAAAATGCCAACCTCATAGTTACTCGCAGTCAACATCACTTCATAACAATATCTTATCGGATAAACTAATATACTCATCATTCATCTTACACTCTCCCTACTTCACTCCATTAACCCCATTTTCCAAAACCCTCGTCGCCTAATAAAAATAACAAATTGTCTAATTAAGTACTCCATCCGTCCCAGTCATTTGTTCCAAAACCGAAGGTAAACAAATGACCGGGACGGAGGGAGTAAAATAAAAGGAGTATTTGATCTTCAACCTAGACTATTTGCTTTTTATTTGTACTGATTTCGAAGGAAGCCAAAATAAATGATCCATTTTTCCTCCTCTAAACAACAGAACCCAAAAAGTACCCTAATGCCTCAAGAGCTCTCCAATCAGCAGGGTAAGGGGAGTCAGTCTCATTCAGTTACGCATTTCCATTCATAATCAGCCAGACATTGAACATAGAAATATCACAATTTTAATAGGTAAACAAATGACGGAAAACAGGAGATTAAATCAAATGAATACACGCATTACCATTCATATACAGCTAGCTAGGCATTGACTGTAGAAATATCAGAATTCAATAGGTAAACAAATGACGGAAACAAACGATTAAATCAAAGGAACAGGCATTAGCTTTCATATACAGTTAGACATTGACCGTAGAAATATCAGAATTAAATAGGTAAACAAATGACGGAAAACAGGAGATTAAATCAACGGAATACGCATTACCATTCATATGACAATCAATGACGGAATCAGGCGATCAAATCAAAGGAATACGCATTACCATTCATATGAGAATAGAATAGGTAAACAAATGACGGAAACAGGAGACTAAATCAAAGGAATACGCATTACCATTCATATGACAATTAAATAGGTAAACAAATGACGGAAACACGAGATTAGATCAAAGGAATACCAGAGTAACGCGCAACTCGTCCTCAATAGCCTTGCGCTCGGCAGCACGAACAGCAGTAGCAGCACCCTTGAGTTTCCTGCTCTCAATTTTCTGTCTCTGAAGCTCAGCCTTACGAGCTTCGTCTTTTCGAGCTTTCTCCACTCGTTTCACTTCCAATTCCTCAATGAACTGCGTTCGGAGGACCTTAACCTGATTATCGTAATCGCGGCGAAGAAGCGCAAGCTTGCGGTAGGCTTCTTTAGGGTTTTTAGGGGTATCGTATTTTCCGAAGGAGCCGATGAAGGGGGTGGGTTTGACATAGACGTGATCCTTGTCAAGGTCGCAGTGGTGATACGGTTTTTCGGTGGCGCCGGTTGACAGGGCGCGGTGGTGGAGGTGGTGGTGGTTGGTTGTTCGCCGTAGTAACACCGCCGCCGCCTTCATCGCCATTTTGATTTTGATGAGTTTACTCTTGGGTAAGGGTATATAAGTAACCAGATTTACAAGTGACGAATTAAGAGAGTGTATGTGTAGCCGTGTAGGCTGTAGTGGCTCCGTTCCGATTATTTGTTTAACTTTGGTTTTGGCACAAAAATTAAGGGAAGATGAGGAGGGCAATTATTAAGTGACAAGTTGACCAAATTGGGTGTGGAGGATTAAATTGTTCATCAAAGACATCCCAAATGGAATAGGTAAATAAATGGTCGGGATGGAGAGAGTAAACAAATGATTAGAGAAAAGTGTCAAAAGTTGACCCGATATGAGGAACTTGATTCGAACTACCTGGAATTCTAATCAATAGATCCTGAAAATTGGGTGAACTGAAACGGATTCGATTAGTCCCAACATTAAACTGAAAACAACCTTGCTTGTTTCAACCAGGCCTAATCCGACACGTAACCCTGCTATTAACTCATCCTGATTTTGACCTTGGTAACAAAATTGGCTAAATAATATGATCCAAATAAAACCAAATTGATTTTCATCTTAATTTTTTAATCACTTTATACATCTTGGTTCCCAGAATATCTCTATCCCATATGCTCCTAACACATTCCAAAAATTCAAGAATTGTACTCCATATATTATAATATTTAAATGGCTT
>JAYMSF010001711.1:0-11489 GCA_036897335.1 Silene vulgaris
GATAAAATGTTTTTTTTTTTTTTTTTTTTTTTTTTTTTTTTTTTGCCTCAATTTAGTTATTCTGTAGTAGATAATTTGTAAAAAATCATGTTAGCCCACCTGAAATGATTCGCGACTAAGGCTAATTGTTGTTTTGTGGTTCATGACATAGAGTTGAAGTAGTTATTATAGTGTATACTTATGATGCTAGGTTGACTTTGCTGCTTCAAAACCTTTGATCTCTGACATGATGTAGTAAGTTCCATGAGGAAGAGAAGCTTAGTGACTTGCTTTGTATGAGTAGTATATTAACTCATGCCCCGGGATAGGAAGACTATTTGGCTGGATTGTTATTCTCTTTAACTAAAATGTGACTGATCCGGAAATGAAACTCTTATTTTAGTGCTAGGGTGTGTTATAGTAAGGACTGGCAGTAAAGCTTGCTTTGTAGAAATTTTACGTGCTGAGTTGTGGCAATTTAAGCAGTGCGTGGCTTCTGATGGTTACAAGGAGTCTAGCTATGTTCACTTTCTTATAAGGAAAAGATTGAAATGATTGAAAAAAGTGGCATTTATGGTTGGTACGAGGATGCTTTACTTCGGAAAAATTCATTTTTATATTGATCTTGGATCCCATTTGACAAAATTGCACCAATTTTCATGTTTCCTCTGCTTAGTTGATTTTAAACAACAGAAAACTAAGGAATTGAAAGACACACTTGGTTCAAGCTATAACCCTTCCTGTTGCACTCTATTTGTAATTGTCTTGGTGATCTAGGTGGTTTTGTGACAAGCAATATATCTACTGTTGCAGGGAGCAATTCCTCAGACTAAGAGAGTTCGGCTTAATTTTTGAATGATGACAGGGCCATTGGAAAATTCTCGTTTCAGTCTAGCTGTTGTTCCTATGGAAATTGTTGGAGAACCTGCAGAGAGGCTTTTCTTGTGGGGGCATTCATCTTGTCCAATAAGTAATTCTAATAAGAATGAGGTTCTAATTTATGGTGGTTTTGGCGGCATAGGACGGCATGCACGTAGAAGTGACTGCCTACTTTTTGATCCTTCATCTTGTAGACTAACTGTGATGCCTGTCAAGGGGTGCCCTTCTCCACGCTTAGGTCACACATCTTCAGTAGTTAGAGATTCGATGATTGTCATTGGAGGCAGGGCAGATCCTGCCAATATTTTGAGCGAAGTATGGATCTTTGACTTTGTCAAAACTGAATGGAAATTGGTTAGTGGCCCTAGCAATGTCTTTACTCCGAGGTGATGGATTCAATTTCTACTGCTGCTTTCTACTATGATTATTCTTTTCTTATTGTCAAATGAGTTTGTGACATTATTTTCATGTAGGCATCGTCATGCAGCAGCTGTTATTGGCTCAAAAATTTATCTGTTTGGCGGACTTAATGAGAGTATGCTGTATTCGTCTTTTCTTGTGCTGGACGTGGCTACAATGCTGTGGACAGATGTACATGCATCTGGAGAATGGCCATCTGCCCGACATTCACATTCATTGGTGGCTCATGGACAGAAATTGTACCTTTTTGGCGGCTATGATGGTGAGAAAGCATTAGGAGACCTTTATAGCTTTGATATTGAGGAATGTCGATGGGTGAAGGTTAAAACACTTGGAAGGTCTCCATATCCAAGATTTTCCCACTCCATGTTTGTCTATAAAGACTTTTTAGGAATCATCGGGGGTTGTCCAGTTAGGCAACACAGCCAAGAGCTGTCCTTGCTTGACCTCAACACTTTCTCGTGGAAGCATGTGGTCCTTGATTCAGTAGGCAAAGAGTTGTTTGTTCGAAGTACCGCCAATGTAATTGAGGATGATTTGGTTATGATTGGTGGTGGAGCTTCATGTTATGCATTCGGTACTAAGTTCAGTGAACCAACAAAGATCAACATGCTTCCTTTGCTAAATCTTGGTGATAGTAGAGAATACATGAATAGTAAGCTACAAGTGGATACTGATTTGAATTTGGATAAAAAAGAAATTAGAAGAGATGTTGGAGATGCAATTGAGAAAGCTTATTGGGTGTTAAAACTTAACAAAAAGTATGCGAAGCCTGGAAAAGACATCCTCAAGAAATTTGGATGGCTGGATCCCGGTAGAAAGGTGAATTCCAATGGAGACGGGTCTTGTATATATTTTCCTGTTACCACAAAATTTTGTGCTTTATTCTCTGATGAACTAATCCAAACAGCTAGTATGATTGAAGGTTTCGGTGACCTTAATTTGTGTAAAACTTCTATTGATTCTTGCTCCAAGGCCTTGGATGTTTTAGTAGCTTTTGGTGCCACTAAATCCATTGACGAGTCTGTTTCAATGAAGAAAACCCTTTTATCTCCTTTACAAGCAATGAAGGAAACTGTGGCCTTGCTCCTTAAAAAAAGAGGCTTATCTGAAGAAATATTGGATCAGCTACCAACAAGGTTTTTCCTACTTCATTGTTTTGCTTCGAGCTTATATTTTGCATGATAACTCTTTTACCAAACGAAGTTTGTAAGGATGTTACTATGACGTGTTTGTAAAGCTCGATCATGAAACTTCTGAAATCAAAATGCTACTACCTCCATCCCAAATGTGTGTTTACCATTTGACTTGGGCGCTCAACTGATGGCAACTGTGGCCATCAATTTCTGCAAATATGACTGTTTATAGCGTTCTGTGCTAATATTAGGGCTGGTTTTGCTTTAGGTGGGAGCGACTTGGTGACATTGCTGTCCTGCCTATCACCTCATTTAGAGATCCTGCATGGGATACAGTAGGTATGGAGCTTTGGGATGCTGTTTCTAAAACTCTTGGTACCCGTCGTCTAGCTCGCCAGGTAAGCTATGCCTATGCAAAGCATTGAACAAAAGTTGAAATTCTCCCTCCATCGCATTTATATGTCTTGATTGACTTTTTTGGTCAAATGATGTGACTTTATATATAATACTCCTATGAAAATATTTTGTTTTTGATTAATCAAATATGATTAATTTTACTTTGTATCTCTAATTCTCTATACATATTTGGAGAAATTAATGGTCGAAGTTGACGTGAGTTGACCACCAATTCAAATGGGAATAATAAATTTGGGATGAAGGTAGAAGTATTTTGTTTTCAAAAGTTTCATGACTGAACTTTTACAAATTTCATTTCTAAACCGTAGTTTGGAAGACATTGTATGGAAGTAATAGATCTATAGATGCCCTAATAGATAGTGTTTATATTAATTGTATATTTTAACTAGATCTCTTGCTACAAATGGATGATTGTATTCATTTATTTATCTATTGAAGGGCCGTGTTGCATCAACTGGAACTAGGGATAGTCGTCTAGAGATCCTTGTTGGAGATAGTGGATGGGTTCATCATCGTGAAAATGGAATAATATACTGTTTTGATGCCACAAAGTGCATGTTCTCCTGGGGCAATCTTTCGGAAAAGCTTCGCATGGCTCGTGTAGACTGTAGAGATGAAGTTATTGTAGATCTTTTTGCAGGGATTGGCTATTTTACGTTGCCTTTTCTTGTAAGGTATCATTCAATTTCTTATGGCTTTCACGCCCTACAGGTTTGAATACTGTGTGTTTATATTTAGTTTGCGAGTTTCAAGACTATTAATCCCGACTATTTTTAATTTGCTCATCAGGGGTCATGCGAAATTGGTTTATGCATGCGAGTGGAATCCCCATGCTGTTGAGGCTCTCCGCCATAACCTTGAAGCTAATCTAGCGTCTGATCGTTGCATTGTGCTTGAAGGAGACAATCGACTAACCGCTCCCAAAGTAAACCCTTTAAACTTTATATATATCATTTTTTTTATATTATGCATTTATAACCCAGTTTTCTTACTCCGTATAATATTGGTGATTATATATCTGTGGCAACTTCACACTAAAGTGCTGAACTTATCCTGTCATTTTTTGCAAGAAGTTAAACGTCTTTTATTCATCCATAAGTGGAACAAATGAGGTTAAGACTTACAAAGAGAATATCCTCTAAAGAGTAAAGCTTTACTCCTAGCTAGGCTACAAATACAAAAAAAATTAAAAATCCACTCTAATTCGTGATACAACTAAGAATACGCTCTACATTTAAGATCTCATCCCGAGCGTTGACCATTCGAGTCTGGACAATGAATTTAGCCTGGTGCAAGACTTGATCAGGAGTCCTTTCGCAGCCATTGAAAGTTCGATTGTTCCGTTCATGCCAGATACTGTAAACAGCCGCAGCTAAGCAGCTCCTAAACCAAGCCACTTTCCAGTGTTTCTTTTTCCCTTTCCTGCTCACCCAATTTAGTTCTATCCAGTAGTCCATACTCCTCCCCCTGATATCCATCCATAATAGAAGGAAGGCCTTGCCAGAGAGAAGCAGAAAAAGAACATGTAAAGAACAGGTGCGGATGACTCTCCATATTTGCAGCACACAGACAACATCGGTTAACCATAATCATTCCTCTAGTATTAATCAAGTCTATCGTGGTAAGCTTCTGCTGTCCAGCAAGAACAGCAATGATCCTGTGGGCTGGCACAATAGAAGCTCCTTGGAAGAGCTTTAGAAATATGAGAAAGAGGTCCAGCACATCTAAACCAATCATAAGCAGTGGAGACATTGAATTTTCCTTTCTTGATCCAGCTTTTAATAAGAAATTGTCCAGCTGCAATAGATCCTGCCCTATCAAGAATTTCATTTTTTACCTTTAAAATGCTGCATAAACTTTCAGAAAACCTCTCTTTGGGTTGCATAGACCAGAAACTTCCCATATGAAAGGCGTAATTCGTAGTCCATTGAGACCAAAGGCCAGGCTGTTGGTTATCTAGCATCCAAATCCACTTGCCCAACATTGCTTTGTTCCTTCAAATTAAAACCCCCTTCCTGCCATGGTGAGCATATACTTTTCCGGCTATTGAAGACCATCTTTTTACCTCCCTGCTCAATGTTCCAAAAATAACCTTTACAAAGCTTGTTTATCATTTTCATTAGGTTCTTGAGAATTAGGACACTAGCACACCAGAAATTGACCATTCTAAAGACAACTGAGTTCAGAATTTGTAATCTTCCAGCATAAGAGAGGGAGATATTATCCCTATGATGAATGGATTGTTGTATTCTGGCAATAAGAGGACCATAGATTTCAGCACTGTTCCTGCAAGTATTCAGTGGTAAACCCAAATACCTGAAAGGAAACTTCCCTTCTTTAAACCTTGTTTATTGGATGATTTGGGCTTTTGATATTAGCTGGTGTTCCTCCGAAATATATGTCCGTTTTACTAGTTTAGCATGAAGCCCAGGCCACATGCCAAAATCCTGGAGTATATCAGAAACAGCAGTGACAGAGGGAGCATCTCCCCTAGTAAAGACCATAAGATCGTCTTCAAAAACTAGATAAGTAAGGTTTATTTTGGAGCATTTAGGATTTTAGGGTGAAGAGAAACAAGAGGTTTATGGTTCATTTCTCTTATGTATCTTGATAGAATCTCCAGATCCCCTTGTCTTAGACCACTGTTCCCCTTAAAGAAACCATGTATTGCGCCATTCACTTTTAGGGAGAACCAAGATCCTGAAATGCACCCCATAAACCATTTTATGAAAGTATCAGGAAACTTCAGAGCTTTCAACATATTAGCCACAAATCCCATTGAAGGGAGTCAAATGCTTTTTGTATATCAATCTCGTAAGGCATCTAGGGAAGAGATATTTCCTTCTGTAGTTCCTAGCTAATGATGTGACAGCATTATATTTTCGAAGATATTCCTTCCTTGAACAAAAGCTCCCTGCTGAGGGCCAACAATATGAGGAAGGACAGCCTTCAATCTATTAGCTAGCACTTTACTAACAGTCTTATAGAAAACAGAACAGCAAGAGATAGGCCTGCAGTCAGTAACTGAAGAGCTAACTTTCTTTTTAGAAATCAAAGTAATCAGGGTAGGGTAGTGTTTGCTGACTTACTCATCTTCCCAGAATTGAAGAATTCATATTCAGCTTTACAGAAGTCTTCTTCAATTAATGGCCAAGCATCTTGAAGAATGCAGACGAGAAACCATCAATCCCAGGACTCTTGTCTACCCCAATTGAGAATAAAGCTGTTCTAATTTCATCTTTGGTAATGGGAGAAGTAAGGGCTTCAGAGTCACAGTCCAGAATGCCGTTTCTTTTTGAAATGAACTGGTCATCAAGGGGGCCTATAACAACAGAGGTTCCAACAGGTGCTTGTAGTAATCTATGCATCCATCAGCTACCTCTTGAAGTCCTACGGTCCTACCCTCTCAACCCCATTCCTATCAAGAATCCTACCAATTATACTCTGGTGTCTCCTTTCCTGAATTTTGTCAAAAAAATATTTGGAAGCACTGCCTCCATGGAGAATGTTGTCCACCTTAGCCTTTTGTTTCAGCATGCATATCTCATCTCTTTTAATTTGCAGTAGTTCTCAGAAAGGATTTTCTCCTGATCCATAAGAGCTTGGGAGAGAGGAGAGGTTTGGAGATCTAGCTGGCAGGCAAAGAGAGTGTCCTGAGCAGCTTTCACTCTTTGTGCTAGATTAGAGAAGTTCTTCCTATGAAGGGAAATCAAAGCTTGTTTCACATGTTTAAGTTTCTGAAAGAGTTTATATGTATATGTGCCATTCACCCGAGTTTTCCAAGCTTCTTTAACCATCCCCTTATATGATGGATGAGATATCCAATAATTTAGGAAGCTAAACCTGGCACATGTTTTATTGTCACCCAAAATACTCACCAGTACAGGGGAGTGATCTGAAATCCCTGGAGGAGGGAAAAGAACAGAGGTAGTGGGGAATTTTATTATCCAGGAATGGTTAACCAAGGCCCTGTCAAGTCCCGTATTGTCATTTTGTTTGTTAGTCCAAGTATAAGCACAGCCAGATCCGTTGACATCATCCAATTGACAGATCCCAAGGCAATTATTAAAAGCATCCATAACAGCTAGGACAGGAGGATTGTTACCAATCTTCTCCTCATAAGTCGTAACTATGTTAAAATCCCCCATCACTAGCCAGTCAGTAACAGAAGCACTAATATTCACAAGGGAGTTCCAGAGGCCTTCCCTTGGACCAGCATCATTGAAGCCATACAGTTAGGAAGAAAATATGAGAGGTAGCACGGTGAGTAACCTGACAATGATTGTATTGAGCATGGGAGGAAATAACAGAAATAGAGATGGTAATAGGATTCCACATCAACCATATTCGTCCATTGGAATGGTGATCATAGTTGCATATTACCCTGTACTTCTTAAATTTGCTCGCTCTTTTTAACTCTAGAAGCATTCTTTTCCTTTATTCTTGTTTCAATAACCCCAAGAATATCCAGTTTATTCTGCCACAAGAAATCACACACCTCCTGTTGCTTTAGGGGGTCATTATTATTGACTTATTGTTGATTAGAAAAGTGTGTAGATACTCTGCTCTGTCTCGTCAGTAGTTTATGTATTCCATTTTGGCTAGTCCCTGGTTCAGGCTGTCAATACCGTCTGTTTCCTTTCTAGGCATCTCTTTCATGGTGAGGAATGAGTGTGAGACTCTCAAACTCACTTTCATGAAAATTTATGAAAAAGCAGATGACGACATTTATGGGTCAAATAAGTAATACTCCGTGAGTAATATGTTTAGCATAGTTTCTTCCAAAAGTGAATTTTGTTCAAAGCAATACCCCACTTCCGACCTAGTTTGGGATGGGTAGTGTGCTAGGAAATTGAGCTCGTTCCTCGAACCAAATCGAACAACAAACCATGCAACACTGTGGCAGTTAAAAATCATAAATAAACCTTAATTGCTTCAGCTTTATTAGCCTTTGATTCTATCTTATTCTGTTTCACGTTAATGCCATACAGGGGGTTGCTAATCGTGTGTGCCTAGGTCTTCTGCCATCAAGTGAGGGAAGTTGGGTTACTGCTGTAAGGGCATTAAGGTTGGTTTTCTAATTATACTATGATTTTAAATTTAACTTCATGGTATATAGAAAATAAAAAATCCCATGTTCGATATCTGAAATACCACCGTTCCACCCCAACGAGGGATTTCCATCTTCCTCTTGGTAAAATTTTCTAATTGTCGATTTTCTTTTTCTCCCCAGCAATGTGACATGTCATAGTTTTGCATGTTATTGGCTCTTCTAGTATTTTATTTCTATTCATTTTATAAATCGTTTATTAAGGCCATAAAGCCAAGGAGCTCTCAAGAAGCAATATGAGTTCTGCATGGTGAAATACCAAAACAAAAACAAAAACAAAATAAAAGAAATACCAGAACCACTCCTTGAGGAACATATTGTTTCCATCCCTCACCGTATACCCAGATTGATGTACCTGCGAATTATGAGCGACAACTATTCCCCTTTTGTTCCCCAATTGCCCCATCTAAGGCATCTTTCCCTTCTGTTATTAATACTGGCCTACAGTTAGTTCATTTTCAGGAATGCTTTTTTTTTCTTCTTCTCTGATTTTCATCTGGCTTGAACTTTGACTGTAGGTCGGAAGGTGGAACACTTCATATACATATGAATGTGAAGGATTCAGAAGAGACTGAGTGGACACAGCATGTAGTTAAATCGATATCTGAAATTGCCGAGTCAGAAGGTATATTTTAATTATTTTTGTATATGTTCCCCAACTTTATTTGTATCTTGTCGACTTTTTTTTTTTTGTCTTGCTTTCCTTTTTTTTTTTTTTTATCTGAATATTACGTGTCATTGACGATTTCAAATGATTAATATTAGCGGATTTGGGATTAAAGCTATGATGTTTCTGTCTGTTGTATATGTCATCCACGATATTTCACAACCGTGACATTCAATGCATATTTCAGGTCGCTTTTGGAAAGTGTCAATGGTGCATCTGGAGAGAGTAAAATGGTATGCACCTCATATTCGTCACGTTGTCGCTGACATAAGCTGTGAAAACATTCAAGACAGCTGATCAAGTGATATAGGCCCAGCCTTTAAAAATGGAGATTTGAGCGTTGACAGGGGCGGATTTACAGGGGGTGATGGGGGTGAGCCCTCACCCCCATTAATTTTAAGAAAAAAATTCGAAGTAATTTACAGGGTGCGATGGAAGAAGAAGATGAGCAGTGAGATTACCTTATTTTGTCGACTTCTTTGTTTTGTTGTTCTATCTTAGGGTTTTGTCCAAGTAAAAGAGTGTTATATGGTCCGAATTTGTTTTGGGCCTCTATTGGTTTGGTCTGGACTCATGAAAATCCAAATGCCTTGTAATTACAAATAAAATGGACTATTAATGAAACGAATAATGTTTATACAAATGGATCATCTTACAGTACGAGACGGCTAGATCGTCTCATACTTAATTACCGCCTACAGTCTATCGATATACTATTGCCTATCGGATCTATACAATATAATCTCCTATAGGACCGTCCTATAGCATAGGACGGGTCCAATAGAAGAGAGTAGCCCATTAAAAGAATTCCATATAAAAACAAATTAAAGGATTGAAAACCCTGTATTCAATTGTCACACAACCACCGTAAAAAAAATAAATAAATAAAAAATTTGTCACACAACTGACAACCGACACCTCCTCCACCTAGTGAACGACAACTCCTCCACCGCATGCATCTCTTCACCGCCGCCACCTGGTCTAGCACCTTTGCGCCCCCCCTCTCTCCGCCGCCTCTTGCAAATACACATCGTCACCACCTTCCATAGGTGAAGAATGTTGATGGCCACCGTCACCGCCTCACCGCCAAGGCTAGTAAGTCGTCGACAACCTAGGATCTAATTTGATTAAAAAAATTTGATTTCAAAATTGAAATTCCATACTTCTAACCTCAATTTGTTGTTTTAACTTAAATACTCAATTTTTTATACTAATAACTTGGAGTTTTAAGTTGAGATTTGGGGTTCCAATTACATTAAAATCTTTTGAATACTCATATTAAAATCTTTTGAATACTCCTATTTTTATATTGAGAACTTTATCTTTTGTTTTTAAGTGAAAATTTATGATTTATGTAGAGAACCTTGAACTTTAAGATGAAAATTGGGATTTTAAATTATTTCAAAATATGCACATAAACCATGTAATTTAACAAGTTTAATCTTTGAAACTCATGGTTTTATCTTGAAAATTTGTATATGAAGGGTTATACTACTTTTTAGTAAGATGTGGTTTTAATTTGATAACTATCGTTTTTAGGTTGACAACGTAGTGTGTAAATTAAAAATTATGGCTTGAGATAAATATTTTTTGGGCGAAGCATAGTCGTCATTTGAGGCTGATGGGGAGGTCAGTTCGTTGGTGGCTTAAGTGGAAGCCGGTATGGAGAAGATCACATGGAGTCAGGGAGGGTAGGTGAAAAAAAGTTGGTTGAGAGAAGATGATCAATCAGTTGCAACTTGCAACAAGTCCACAACTTACAACTTCAAACCGTAGATTTGATTTTTTTTTTTTTGGCTTTGTCAAATGGGCTGGTCTTATAGAATAAGACTGTCTTATCTAACAATTTGTGCACAATTTATATTTCGGAAATTTCCCATGGTACCCTCGAACTTTGGTATATTACACATGATACCCCTCATTTTAAGTTTCTACATATGGTACCCCTGTGTTTGCATTTTTCCTTCCCAGAATGCCCTTTGCCAAACTTCCGTCATTACTCTGTTACTTATCTGACTAATGACCCTTTTTTTTGTTATTTAATACACTAATTTCTCATATTATACACTAATATCTAAATCCCAAACCACCCATTATCATCATCTTCTTCTTACCACCCCCACCCCCCGTTGACCACCATGCCACAACCACCACCACGGCGCAACCATACCAGTCCCACCAATGCCGCCTCTCTCCTCTTTCCTTCCCACCAATCCGAATTCCCCACGTCCCTCCTCCCACTGTACCGTCCACCCTGCGACGCCACACTTCCCCCACCGTCGCCCATCCCACCACGTCGACGCCACCACACTGACGCCAAACCCAGTTGATTACAAATTCAATATCAGATTCATATATTTTTCTTTTTAGTTTTTTAAGTATTCAATTGTTTTATTTGAGATTTGGATTTTTAGGGTTTGTGTTGGTTGTTGGGGTTAGGGGGCGACGTGGTGGGAAAGGCGACGGTGGGGGGAGCGTGGCGTCGCGGGGTGGGCAGCACAGAGGAAGGAGGGATGTGGGGAGTACGAATTGGTGGGAGGGAAAGAGGCGAGAGGCGGCGTTGGTGGGGCTGGTACGGTGGCGCCGTCGTGGTGGTGGTCAACGAGGGCTGGGCAGGTGGCGGTAGTTAAGAAGAAGATGATGATAATTAGTGGTTTGGGAATTTAGATATTAATGTTAGTTTAGTGTATAATATGAGGAATTAGTGTGTTAAATAACAAAAAAAGGGGTCATTAGTCAGATAAGTAACGGAGTGATGACGGAAGTTTGGCAAAGGGCATTCTGGGAAGGAAAAATGCAAACATAGGGGTACCATA
This sequence comes from Silene vulgaris, assembly GCA_036897335.1. Taxonomy (NCBI): domain Eukaryota; kingdom Viridiplantae; phylum Streptophyta; class Magnoliopsida; order Caryophyllales; family Caryophyllaceae; genus Silene; species Silene vulgaris. The sequence goes on from JAYMSF010001711.1 coordinate 11,425, forward strand.
TGTAGAAACTTAAAATGAGGGGTACCATGTGTAATCTGCCAAAGTTCGAGGGTACCATGGGAAAT
>JAYMSF010001712.1:0-11489 GCA_036897335.1 Silene vulgaris
CGAATCGAAAATTGGAGTGTATTAACTTTTATTTTAAAATACCGCTTCTTCGGCCGTGTTCATTTATTTACCCTTTTTTTAATTATTTGTGAGTTGTTCTTTAATTAAAATTAAACACATGATTGAGAGAGAGGGATAACTCCATATAAGTTATTCACAAATTAAAAACTTAAACACAATAAATTATTAACGATCCCGTGATTTCCACGGACTCCAAACCTAGTTCTATTATTCAATACGAATGAAATCCAAATCCATTGAGTTTGACAAACGCGGGAAACACCACCAAATTCAAAATAAACCCAAACGGTGCATATTAATTTCCCCGCTAAATCTCCCCCAAACTTTCAAACATTCCCCCTTCCCTCGTACGCTTTCAACTTTCAACCAACACAATTCCTTTTCAAACTCCAAATTCCCACCCAACTCCCCCAATTTCCCTCTTCATTCTCCCGCAAGCTTCCGCTTCAAATTTCACATTTCCCCCCAAATTTTCAAATTCCCAATTTCTTTAAATACCCTTCTCTCCCTTTCCCATTTTCCTCACCCCAATCAACAACCAATTCCACAATACCTCTTTTCTCATCACAAAAACCCGAAACCCTCCCTTGAAAATGCCGGCGATAATTGAAGAAACCGAACCCCTCCTCGCTGAAAACCCAGACCGGTTCTGCATGTTCCCAATCAAATACCCACAAATCTGGGAAATGTACAAAAAAGCCGAAGCCTCTTTCTGGACCGCTGAAGAAGTCGATTTATCTTCCGATCTCCGACACTGGTCCGACACACTCACGAGCGATGAGCGCCACTTCATCACTCACGTGCTCGCCTTCTTTGCTGCCTCTGACGGTATTGTTCTCGAAAATCTCGCTTGTCGCTTCATGAAGGAGATCCAACTCCCTGAAGCGCGTGCATTTTACGGTTTTCAAATCGCGATTGAAAACATTCATTCCGAAATGTATTCTCTCCTTCTCGAAACCTATATTCAAGATTCCGTTGAAAAATCGAATCTATTTCGTGCTGTTGAAACGATTCCGGCTGTCAAGCGTAAGGCTGATTGGGCCTTACGCTGGATAGACGGGTCGGAATCGTTTGCAGAGCGAATAATTGCATTTGCTTGTGTTGAAGGGATATTCTTCTCCGGAAGTTTCTGTGCTATATTCTGGCTGAAAAAGCGAGGTTTAATGCCTGGACTAACCTTCTCAAACGAGTTAATCTCTCGGGACGAAGGACTTCATTGCGATTTTGCGTGTTTATTGTACTCTTTGTTGAAGAAGAAGACGAGCGAGGAGCGGGTGAAGAGTATAATTTCTGAAGCGGTGGAGATCGAGAGGGAGTTTGTTTGTGACGCGCTACCGTGTGCTTTGGTTGGAATGAACGGGGATTTGATGAGTCAGTATATTGAGTTTGTTGCGGATAGGTTGCTTGGTGCGTTAGGGTGTGGGAAGGTTTACGGTGTTACGAACCCGTTTGATTGGATGGAGTTGATTTCGTTGCAAGGGAAGACTAATTTCTTCGAGAAGCGGGTTGGGGAGTATCAGAAGGCTTCTGTTATGAATAGCTTGAATGGTCATGGTGGTTCTCATGTGTTTAAGCTTGATGAGGATTTTTAAGTCTTTCGATTTACTTGTTTTCTTATGAAGTATTTCGTCGTATTAATGTGTTGCCATTGTATAATACTCGTAAACGACTAGTGTTTTCAATAATATAATGTTCACAAATATGTTCTTTTCATTTTTGATGTTTTTTGCAATCTGGATATGATGTATTCCGAAGCATTTGATTTGATGTAATCAAGAAATGATATTGCTCTTCCGGTTAGACTGTGGATCAATTTCGAGTTTTATAGACTTATGAAGTTGTTTGATTACATGGTTCAAAACACGACGAGAGTGATCGTTATTGGCAGTTTGAAAGATTAATGTGCAGTATATCAGGATATCAGAATGTCGTGCATTCAGGTCTGTACTGATAACATTCCTTGCAGTGATGTAGGCATTTCTGTAGCCTTTGTAACATTAAGGAAGCTGTTTTTACTGCATTTCTTGTCGCTTGGTGTATATCGAGCATATCGTTTGTGCCTGGCTACAGAATGATCTAAAATATTGCCTGGATTGGAGAAAGAAACATTCTGTAATACTACTGATAACAAAACATTGATGTTCACCTGAAAGTCATGTACAAATGAATGTAGTTTCACAAATTTTTGTCTAAGCCGGACATATCCGTCTTAATGTTTTAAGAAACTCAACAGAAAAAGGTATTGGTCTTTAAAGTCTCATTCTTAAGTGCAGGAGGTATAACAAAATGCCAAAGCCTTCCTACTGCCTTGACCATATTCTTCCTGCAGAGGAACCTTAAAGCATAGACCTTCTCAACTTTCCTATCCACATCATGCAAGAATACATGAGTTTTCCCGGGTCTTGTTCTTGTCCTTGCCATAACTGCTGCTGTGTAAATTGCTGCCATCCGCCCTGGGAACTCCGGCTGGTACCCTTTTGGACCGTCTATCATTATTGCATCCCATTCTCTGTTGTACACTTCGTTTGGCAGATCACTTAGGATTAACCTGATAAATATGATGGAAAAAAAATGTCATGTGATACATTTTTCAGCTGAGGTACTCTGTGACTTAAGCACTGATGTTATGAATCCCGGTTTCATTAGTGATTAGTGATTCTATTAGCATTACCCAAGGGCGTGACAGCCATATGTAGCCTGACCTATGGAAGAAGATCGACAAGACATTGTCTTGACGCTTAACGTGGGAGCAACCTATTAGCTCATCTAAACCACGTTTAGGCCTAGCTAAAGGCGCTTTTCATCACTTCATCCTCACTTCCAGCGTAAACTGTTTGTTTTTGGACTGTAGGCATGTATTAGCCTGTAGAAAAATCTTTACAACTGAATTCGGTGTGGAGTGATCATACAATTGTGTTTCGACTAACACATTGTAAGTTGTAACTATGGACTCCGGGAGCTATTAGAGTCACGGAAATATCGTCCATACCCCAAATTTCAAGCCTCATACCCTCATATGGTAATTGCCACAACACACATTTAGTGCTGTATCAAGAGAACACAAATCCCACCAAACAGTCAATTAATGAATGGCATTTGTTAGCAGTTTAATTCCGCGATAAACGGCTGTTTAATAGATCCATTAATGACGAATGAAACAACTACTTTGTAGCCGTTCAAATTGACCATCACCCCTTTCAACAACTGAAGCCAATTTATAGTACTTCCCGACTCAACAGGTTGTTTACACTTTTATTCTTTTGTAAGGACTATTTTAATCAAATGTAAATATTCTGTTGAGTCATAGAAGAAGTACGACTCAATGAACAACTTACTAATTGTGCTTGAATTCATCAATTGTCATAGTAACATACTAAAATCGATATAAATAAGAAATCGACTAATTGACTTACAAATCTTCGTTAAACCCTAGGACGACACCAGTACTCAACATAAGACTATTGTATGACATATATAAGTATATAACCAACCAAACATATAATCTACACATCGGTTAATGAAAGTAATTAACAACGATCATGTACTGTGTATCGTACAACAGTCTTACACAATAATATCAACAGAAGCATTAATCTCGAAACAATTTGGACCAATAAGAGATATACTAACCTGCATTTGTTATTACCCTGGAGGTGCAATTTAGGAGGCAAACAAGTAGGCTCAACCTTATAATGATCCAACAAATTCTTAGCATCATAAAGATGAGTCTCATATTTCACAGGGTAAACCCTTAAATTAGGAGCCCTAGTTAAAACCTTCTTAACCCAATTCGGATCTTCCTCTAAAAACATGGTAAACCCACTCGGATTAAACGAGGCCCACATCAACGAATCATGGCCCAACCCGAAAACCATAAAATTACATGGGTACATTGAGTATAATACGTCAAAACTAACCCTGATCTCTGCTGGGGTTTGTTGGGGGACGTCACGTGACGTTGCGTAATGTAGGATTGCATGGAGTTGTATTGGGACAATGTTCCTATCGAACGTTGGTGTGGACGTCCCCCATGGGAATGTTGCGTTACGGGTAATACTGAGGTTTAGTATTAAAATGGCTAATGTTGTTGTTATTGCCAATGCTAATACTATGGTTAACCACGGCTTGTCTATCGACAATCGCCGTGGTTTCATTCTGAATTAAGATGAGGGATTTGATTTGTGAAGATTTTTAAGGGAAGATTGTGAAGAAGGCGTTAGAGTGAGTAGTGATTCATGAGATTAATGTTTGTTTGTTTGTTTTGGGATTTTCAGTTTGACGAGATTTGCCTAAATGGCCGGAAAGGGAATGAGCTTGGTTAGGTAGGTGACGCGTACTAAACTCATGTTTTTTTCATTTTTTGATGGAATTTTCGCATTTTGTTTTCTTTATAGAAAAACAAAAACAATTTATTGGGATATATTCTCAAGTGTACCAATCAGATATAAAAGTTTCACTTAAATCTAAATCTATTTAAGATAGATCGATTATTCGGTATTAATAGATCATCTCTCAATTTTCAGTTTTCACCATATAAAAATACTTATTTGAATAAGTATATTAGTATACAAATAAGAATCTCGGTCACGTATAAAGTAAAGATCTTATAGTAAAGAAAAAGGCATAACTGACCATATCCTAGGTTTTAACTCCGCAAAAAACATTATTTCTTTTGTTATACATTAATTAACTATTTACATTTTTATTCTTTATAAGAGGTACTTTATTTTAAAATTCGTTTAAATTTAATTGAATCATTTGCAATTTACGAATCACACCTAATGTTTTGTGATGATATGCGAGATGACACTATCTACTATTCACAAGCCTCTACAAGTCTATGTTAACCACTACCTAACCTATTGTCTCTTATAAGAAAGTTTTTATACGAGTACTAATTAATATCGGTCCGAATTCTCTCCATTACCTTCCATTACCTCTCAATGGTCCGGATTTTATTCCGGAACAATCCAACGCTCAAGTGGTTTGATGAGGTGAGGAGAGTATAATAATTTTATAATTATTATAGGTAATGGATCATCCATTACTTTTGAGGTAATGGAGAGGATCCTCACGCGTACTAATATTGTGTAAAATGGCCCTTAAGGCAAAAGGGCCTAAAACATGACTAGTAGATGTTAAAACTAATTCTGAAAACATTCATTTTGTCATTAAATACTTTAATATATACCTGTATAGTGGTATAGAATCTGCGAAACCTCTTTATCACAATCGAACCACCAAATACAAGCAGAATGTCGACATTTTGCTGCAGTAAATAGACTACGCATCGCAGGAATTATCTCCAAAAATATAATAGTTCATTCGTATTCAAAAACTTAAAAAAACAAAATCCTACCAAATTTCTAAACTACCCACCACCAAATTAGGAACAATCACTCAGATTTGATGTAATACATTAGATGCGTGTTCCTTTTTCAATTTTGTTGACCTCTTAAATCTCCTATGATCATAACTAGGCCTGACAAAATTCATCCAACCCGAACCCAAGTTATGGACCTGAGACTCAAATTGACTCCTACCTATTTAACCCGACCCTGAGTGTTTATTATTGCATATTGACCGTTGTCCCCAAATAACTTAATAACAACCCATCCGAAAATAATCCAACCCCCCGGATCCGAATTCTTGCAGATGACAATCTGAATCCGAATTTAGCCGACCCAAACCCGACTCAATTGGAACACCTTAAAACTAAGCAGGCCTAAAACAATAAAGCCCATGAAAGAGTAGCCCAACCCAATCACACACAAAACAACCATAAATCCACTAAACGAAGATAAGGTTTCCATGAAAAAAATCATTCCTCAAAATCCAACCTTGAATTAACAAATACAACTCCAAAAATGGCGATTGCGACATCAATGGCTTTGAATTTAATGGTATCATTCAAAGGACTATCACTAAGCTCAAGTTCATCATCATCCTTCGTCAAAGGCGAATTCGGGGCTCCGACTTTGACCCTACCGGCCCAATCAATCCAACCCTTATTACCATACGGGTTGACGATTGAGTCGGCCCATAAGAAGGGTGCTGGAAGTACCAAGAATGGTAGAGATTCAAAAGGGCAGAGACTTGGTGTTAAGATTTATGGTGATCAACTTGCTAAACCTGGTGCCATTATTATTCGTCAGCGTGGTACTAAGGTATGCTATGCTTAATTTATTGTCTTTTTTCGGGTTTTATTGATTGCGTAAGTCGATTTTTATGTATTGTGTGAGGTTTGTAATGTGAGTAATGATGACTAATGCGCCGCGCCCTAAATTTACTACTCCCTCCATCTGGTCATTTGTTTACGTTTGTTTTTGGCACAAAGACCAAAGAAAAAGGAGGGAACCCATTATTAGATGAGAAGTGGACCAAATTGAGTGGGGAGATCAAATTGCCCACATTCCTTAAATAGAAAGGTAAACAATTCACCGAGACACCCTAAAATGGAATACGTAAACAAATGACCAGGATGGAGGGAGACAGGAGTATTATTTGTTCTTGGGCAACGATGGAATTAAGTACAGTGACTCGCTAAACTGTCTGCCTTCTTTTTCCCTGTAATTGTGTGGTAGTCGCCATTTGATAAAGACCGACAGCAATTGTTACAGTAAGGCTGTAATTTGCGGGAGTCCTTAAGGCATTTGGGTAATGTTGTTGTTGACTCGTTGTTGGAAGACGTGGGTATATCAGTGTAATGTCTCTGGGATTAACTTCTGCATCATGAATATCAGTGGAGGATGCATTCTAGAAAAAATGTAGCTTGTGGTTTTGCTGTTAACTTTTATGGTGTGTTTGAAGTAAATGTTGTTGAAGTTGAGTTGCTATGTTATTTCGCATTTTTACATTGCTGATCTAGGCTAGCATATCCAACTCCAATTGCTGCAGTCCCGAGTCTTGTTCTTCATCATTGACCACAGTGTATGTGTGGAACATATGCTCCATCGGTTAAAAAAGTGTAATTGTAGTTCCATTTAGGAAATCTGTTGGTGATTAAGGCTCTGTTGACTGTACAGTTCAAGTAAAAATTTTCTGAAGCGATCTGTCTCATAGTAAATGATCATCATGCTGTAATCATCATCTAGTTTCCCCCTAATCTGAGTAAGGAATTTGAAACGAGTCAGACGTGAGGCCAACATTTCTTTTGACCATCAAGGGGGAAACTACATGATGATTTCTTTGGAAACTACATGATGATTTCTTTGGATGGAGTATTGTACAAATACAACATTTCTTCAATTGTACTTCATTTTAGGGTTGGAGCTGAGAGACCATGTGTTGAAAAAAATTGAGTCATGTTGAGTTCGACATTTGGATGTACCACTACCCGAGTTTGAGTAACATAGATTGCCTATAGAGGGATCGGTTAGGTTTTTCCTATAAGATAAACCCATAAATTGAGCTCAAACAAGAAGTGATGATTTTCTTAGACAAGTAGTACACAACTTTTTCGATTGTTCTTTAGCGGTATGCTATGTGATTGTGTTATTTGAATGATGGAGAAATTAGTGGTGGTTAATCGGTAGCTATGTGATTCATGTTCCGTTGCCTTATTATTCATGTTGCCTCTGTTCTTGACAAGAAGCATGCCATTTCTTTCCATTGCGCAACACTAGTTACCTGTCAGTCTCACACAAAGCATACTTGTTCCAGGTCCATCCCGGTAAGAATGTTGGTATTGGCAAGGACCATACAATCTTCTCATTAATCGACGGATTAGTCAAATTCGAGAAGTACGGCCCTGACAAGAAGAAGGTTAGTTTTGCCTCACAATTCCTCCATTTTCTAATTCTTGGTTATGTAAACGTTCAAACATAGTTTGATGAACAAGGTTTATCACAGGTTAGCGTGTATCCACGAGAAGTGCAGCCTGAAAATCCGAACAGTTACAGAGCAAGGAAAAGAGAGAATTTCAGGCTACAACGCGAGAAAAAGAAGGCGAGAAAAGAAGGTTACCTGGTTAACCCTCAATTCATAGTGGCATCTGCTGCTACCGATGAGGGTATCCTTGATAACCCAGTATGCTAACCTTGTACCGCACTGAATCATTTCTTATTTGCATGGCATACAAGTTCAAAAATGTGAAGGCTTTTTGTTTATAGCATTCGTTTGAAAAAAAAAAAAAAAAAATGCGCGCAAAACAATTCTAAATTTGTAGTTGATTGTCAACTATGCTGAGTAAAATGATAGTGACATCGCTTTACTCTGACATGGTAGAAAATGAGTTTTAATATTATTGCATTCGACTATTCGAGTTATCAAGGATTTGAAAATCCAGACTGCTTTCTTTAACTTGGCTGCTAACAAGCAATTTGAATTCAATCATTTTCTTATCTAGTAATTGGTTGTATCGCAGCTCAAACACGTATCATCCTGTTTCTCGATTAGTCATGTTCAATGACACGAGATGTCTTATGAAAATGAAATGCTTGCTTGGCATAGGCTTGTGGAGAAACAAGATGATACATGTGTGAATTGTGATACAACCCTACAATCTTCTCAATTAGCCATTTTCTACAAATGGGTCATGGGATTATTGCCACAGGATAAATTAAAGTTAGGAGTTTGTTGCACGAAACACGTTGCCCCAAAGTCGGTCACTTTGGTACGTAGTATGTCGTAACTATTTCACGAAATCATAATGCAAAATTCCATAAATTTCAAAATACGAGGTTCTTACACGAAAATTCGAGGACTACAAATGATAATGCATCACTGCGACGTATAACTTCGGGACTACAAATGGAACCCTCGACTACATTTAAAAAATTTAACTAATGGGATGTGTATCCAATCTTCTCTTCAGTCGTACCTCTTCACCAATGAAGTTACCTGCACTGAGGGGCAAAAGGGGTTAGACAAAATATGGAGAAGGGAATGCACAAACAATTGTCGATAAATAATGTATCGCAGTTGCAGGCTATTTGACTTCGCTATGTGAGTCACAATTGCGTTAACAGTCTGAAGTTGCAGTAGCAAACTATAGGTCACAGTGCATCGAGTGCCTTGCTTAATCAAGGCTTGTTTCTATATTAAGCTGTATCAGTCCAGTATTGGCTTTGCAAACAGCCGCTATATATAATGGGGAGTACCATGTTCCCACATTCAGAGACGACAATACAGTCATTGATATATCCGGCTTAAATAAAGAAGTACACTGTATTGTCGTCAAATTTTCCATGCAACTAAAGAAGAGCATAGAATTCTCCATCTCGTTTCCCCCGCTCATAACAATGAACATACACCAGACTAGGACTGCCGAGTTCACAAACAAACGCATGTTTGTCCCTTCACTACCTTATAGAAGCAGGGTTCGTTCATGATAATGTTAATGTCGTTTCAGGAAGTTCAAAATAAGATGACCAAGCAGTAAAACCTTTGTAAATTGTAAGTTCAAAATCCCTCAACTTTTTATGGCTACGCTATAGTCGCTAATGTGCGCGATCCTACTGCATTGAGGTTAAGATAAGAATACCTCCTGACACCAATTACTACGATTCCAATAACATATCACAATTTCAACACCCTACAGTCAATATAACAGTTGATCTCGTGGAAAACCGTTGTATGGTACAACATACGGAGTAAATTATTATCGCTATCATCAAATGAGGTGCACGACATAAGAATACGGTCGTTATACGCCGTAAAATGCTCTAAATGGTCGATATAAACAAGACAAACTGAAAATTACAGGTATCTAACAAACCCCAGATGATAAAAACCAAATCTTTTCAATCAAAAACACAAAAAAAACAACTCGAAACAAAGATCAAAACAAAATGATTACCTAAATCAAGCAGATCCAACAATAATGTTATTGATTGGGATAAAAATGAGCTTGACGAAGAAACCCACAAAACCCATAACAACAAATCCAACAGCCGTACGAAAAGCAACCTTTGTAAACTCTGCAATTGCATATAAATCAATCATTATTACAAAATTCATCAAGATCTTCAAAAAAAATACTAAAAAATTGCAGAAATTGAATTGGTACCTTTTTGATCGGGTTTGTGACATCGCTTAACAAGACGAACACTGTCTTTAGCGAAATCTCTCAAGGGATCGAAGACTGAGTCTAGAGCATCCATTTTCTTGGGATTTGGTAAGAGGAAGAATGGAAGATGGGTTTTTGATTTGAAGATCTGCAAGAGAGAGTTAGTTATAAATGGGGGATTAATTTGAGATTTAGAGGATTTTTATTACAAGAAGGATTTAGGTGGTAGTTTCGGAGTGGAATTGTAGAATAGTGGGTTCATGGGCCAATTTAGACCGGGTAAAATAGCCCGATTTGTAATCGACTCGATACCCGAACTTGATCCGAACTCGAATTGACCAGATTTTAGCGTTTATTGTTGAAACATGAAACCCACAGTTATCCCTGAATAGCTTGAAAATAACTGACCCGAGAATGACTTGAACCTGAATTCACTGTCTCGTCCAGAATTTTGTTAATCCTGTAAATGACCCCACTTGGACATAACCAACCAGAACCCAACCGATTGACCCGTCGTTGCCTAGGTCTAGCCTTCTAGTCCAATTGTTATACGTTAGGATTTCTATGAACCAGCAGGTTCAGGCAGGTAAACCTTTTTCGATTATCCATCGCTTTTGAATATTGATCAATTTATCCGTCATCCTCGAACCTTATTGCTCGTCATCTATCCATTTATCATTAGCCAATGTTTAAACATGTTTAAAAGATAAAAACCCGATGACTTTTAATTAACTACAAAAATTCACGTTATATACTTTTTTTACTCTTTAGTGTACAATTTAACTAAGGTAATTATTTATTTGAGAGCACATAAATTAGAAAATTGATTATTTTATATTATAAAGGATGTATTATGTGGAAGGATGCCGAGTGAGATTTCTTCATATATCCAACAACAGTTTCACTTGTCATCCATTTAGATTGGATTTTCATCAATCTTTTAGGATCAGCTAGATCGAGTGTGAGTAAAGTTGACATCCCTTCAGGGGTTAGATTTCACAATGATAAAAGAATAAGTTATAAGTTATAAGTGCTGTGTACTAGGTCCCAACCCTCGATCATAAGGGGAGGCTTGCGCCGGGGGCAATTACACTGGTACAAAGGCGACATATCTAAGCACGAGCACAAATCAAAAGGAAAGGTGACGCGCGACATTGTTTGTACACTCCTTGAGATGACACAACCCAATACGTTGAGGCTCATAGTCGAGACATGATTACCGTTTGGGTTCGAGGTACTTATGTTTACTAATTTTAAATTAATTACTCACAAAATTATATATTGAACATGGTTTTGTAAGCAATGCATATATTTTCATGACAATCGAATTGTGTCGCTCAAGTAAAATTGGAATTGTTAATTGAGTTTAAATGGTATTAAGAAGATTTTGAAAGCAAAAAGATATAAAGTGAACTTTGAAAAAAACAAAAGTTTCACAGTATGAAACACCACATCTTTT
>JAYMSF010001713.1:0-11489 GCA_036897335.1 Silene vulgaris
AAATTATGTAAAGATCGTATTTTTCTCAGTTAAAGTGTAGTGTGGATTAATATGAGAAGATGAGGCTTAGTTCGGATTATTGCCATGAAATAACCCTTTTTTAAATACCCATTTTGTTCCTATGTTACCATTTGTCTGGATAGGAGGGAGTATTAGATAAGGGTATATTTGTCTTTATTGATCAAAATCATGTGAATTATAATAGTGTTACCAAACATCCCATCAGACTTTAATTCACGGGAATAACAAATTCCACCATGGCAACCAAACATACTTATTGCAATTCATGTGAATTCTTATGTAGTAATTAAATTCATGTGAATTGCAAACTAACACATGAATTTAATTCCCCCATAAACCAAATGAGGCCTGAATGAAGTTCATAGGGAACAACCAGTCATAATTGTAGATAGTAAAAAACAATTTTTATTGTTTACAAATCTAACAAATTCTCCAAATAGGCGATATATACAATTGAGATACATGTTGTTTTGCGTACCACCATTAAGCTTTACACCGTCGTATTCTTACAAATTGGGATATATTGGTAGATGTTATAGGTTAGTCTAATTTGCGAATCTCATAAATAATGTTAGCTTCCGTCATCACATGTTCATTTTGGAGAATTATACCAAATTTATGGTAATAGCATTTTATATTAACTAAAAACTCGGCGATGCGTACAAAAATAATAGGTAACTACATAATAAAATTGGGTCGTTGGATGTTATACAACTGATATGATTAATAGCAAACGGAGTACCTTTTATGTTTAAGGGACTGATGATTCATCAATAATCAAATAAATCAACTTGTTCCAATTTTCAACATGGTTGGACTTTTTTTTATCAAACTTAATTGACTTTTACTACCAAACCATGACATGACAATGTAAACCAATGTTTACAATATGTTGTTCAATATATTATTAGGACATATCAACATGCATATTGTTAAAAATGATCTAATAAGAGCTCGTGCGTGGCACGGGTTTTCCAACTAGTAAATAAATAAATTAGAATAATTACTTTATAGACATGAGAATTAGTGCCCACAAATTATAATTGATTAATTTGACGAATTTGATTGATTAATTTTGTGAGGAAGGCAATTAGAGTGTTTTTTTTTTCAGGAATGGTAAGGTATGAAAAAATAATGATAAAAAGTCCATGAAATAGTAATAATAATCGCATGAACATAAAAGAGCAACTACGTTGGTAAAAGCCTTGCTGCCTCGCTGATGATTAATGGCCCAACCATAGCAAGAAACATAAACCCTCGTCTCCCAAGCATACCTCTCCCAGCTTTCAATCTTACAAGTTATCTCTTTCATTCTCAGATTCTCAATATTACCTCCTCCTCTCACTCAGTCACTCTGTTGTCGCCATAGACTTCGTCGCCACTTACTCCATTTACGTCGCTTCATCGTCGCTGTGGTAGTTTAGTTCGTTGACGCTCCACTATCGTGCTCCATCACTGTCGTTGTTCACTTTTTGGCGGTGTAAATCATTTTCTTGTATTTCTTTGTCCTTTTATTTTGCTGAATTTCAGTCAAAAGGGGAATGTCAACTATTTACTTTTAATTTCCGCCCATTTTACACTTGTGTTCTATTTTTTCAATGGTATTTTAGCAATTTGATTTTTGGTTAGAGGCCTCGAAGAAAAAAGAACAAGAGTCTTTTTCTACTCGAGAGGAGCTACATGGAGGTCAGGGAGGGCATTCATAGTTAAGAGAAATCAGGGAAGGGAAACCTTTCTTCATTGTGGATTTGTGGGTAATAGTGAGGGATGCCAAACAAGGAGGATTATGGTTGATATTAGCTGGGATAGCTGTAGGAATGCAGCTATGGGATGGGTCTTGATTAATGAGAGTGGAGCCATTGAGTATAAGGGGAGCTCCAGACTTAGGGCGGAAAATCCTTTACAAGCCGAAACACAAGCGATAAAGATAGCAATGGAAATGGGCCAGCGCACATGGGATTTATCACTTGGAAATATCGTCGGACTCTCTTCAGCTGATTTCTCAGCTAGGAGACCTAGGATGCAAGCATCACACAACCAAAGGCCTCGTGGAAGATATCTTTGCTTTAGCTTCTTTGTTTCATTGTTTATGTTTTAGTTATATTCCTAGAGACTTAAACTACAGAGCTCACAAGCTTGCATGACATGCTCGAAGAATGCAGTAGGAATCTTTCTTGACAGTTGCCAAAAAAAGAGAGAGAGAGAGAAAGAGAGAGAGAGAGAGAGAGAGAGAGAGAGATTTTATTTGATTTGTACTCCGTATGTAGTTTTAGTTTGGTTTTTGATTGTTTGATTTTTTTCTTCTTCTTTACATTTTTTGTTTGATTTATGTGTGACATAGTGTGCGGTTTTGTGAAACCCATATGAAAACAAAACAAACCGGGTATCTAAAAAAATACGTACTTGCTAAATCTCACACACATATGAATCTTAATTTGCACATATTACAAGTAATTATGCTTTTTAATCACCAATTATATTAATACTCGTCTTTTAATCTATTGAATGAATGTATTTTTATTTTTTGGGATTTTTTCAATTAGGGTTTGGATTTTGGGGGTTTGAATGGGCGGTTGGTTGTCGTCGAACTGGCCGGTGTTATGGGGAGGGCGCAGTGGCGGCTATGGGTATTTGTTCAAAATTTCGATTCTCTGCCCAAAAATAACTTTTTGGGAATTTCTTTTTTCCTTTTAGTTTTTGATTTTTGATTTGTTTATTTGTGGAATTGTGGGTCAAAAAAAGAGAAGGGGAAATTCAGAATAAGACGAAAAAATGTACGGAATTGTGTAAATTGGTGCGCGAGATTTAGTAAATCCCAAAAAATATATACTAGGCCTTGTTCTTTTGGACTGAAACTGTCTGAAATGAACTTAATAGAGCTGAGTTGATCTGAACTGAACTGAACTTATTGGAGTTGAACTGAGCTGAACTAAAGTAAGATGAGTTAATTTGTGAAGAGAAGAGCTTAACTGAACTGAATGAAGCTGAACTGAACTGAAATGAATTGAATGATCAAATTAGGTACAAAAAAGAACAAGACCTAAACTGGTTTCGATTAACCGGAAACGGTTCTTATTTCTAACGAACCGGTAAATTAAAGCGGTTCGATTTTGAACGACCCTAAATTCCCGTATCATCATCGTAGAAAAGATAAACCCTAAACCCTAACACAAATTTACAACAGAGGGGTTCCTTTGCATTCATTCTCAATTGTTCTCATTTAGTTTTGTATCTACCACTGTATTGCATACACAGCACAAACCTCAACTCCGAGTTCGACGTCCTCCTCTTTCTTCTTCTATTTTAATTGAGGTAAATCCCTCTTTCTTAGGGTTTTTTAGCATTGATTTGCCCTTAAAAGTAGTACTAATTTGTTATTCAATTAGTATTGATTCTTCGAATTATCTGCTTGGTAGCTCTTGAATTTCACTATTATTAAAAGTTGTGCAATAATCTGATATACGAGTACTCCGTAAGTGGGAATGTTCAAAATAGACCCGACCCGTTGCCATCCCTACCTAAAACCCACAAACGTGAAATCTAGTTGTGTTGTAGGAGGTACCCAATTACCCACTATTTTGTCTTTAAAATCAAATATCAAATCAAATTTGTCGAATTAAAAGTAGTTAGAAAAGGAAGGTTAGGTTATGTAATGTAATGAATTAATATGTGTTTGCAGTTAAAATGCATCTGATTTGGTTTTGAATTCATTTATGTTGTTGTTGTTGAGGTTGTTGCAGTTTAAAGGAGATGGGAAAGTTAGGGAAAAAGGCGAGGAAGTTCGTGAAGAAGAAGTTGCCGGCTGTAATGAAACGTCAAAGGAAGCAAAAATCCCTCTTTAACAAGAGGAAATCTTCTTCAAGTCTCTTTCTTTCTTTTTTGAAATCTCTTTTATTCAATCTCATACGATGTTGTGCTGTATATCTTATCGGCTCGTGTTTTTGTTGTAGGGGGTGGACATAATGTCGTTGAAGATCAACAAACAGATGCCACTACTACTACTGGAAGGTAAGATGCTCAAACACGCTTTAACCTAAATGCAAAACAATTAACTATACACTTTAATATAAGTTTTACTTTTTTTTCAGGAAACCACTTGCTTATGATCTGCTCGATGTTTCTCTTGATATATTTTCAACTGATGAAAACTATGATATGCCCGAACAAGCTGCTTCAGATACGGATGAATTTCTCTCCGAGGTTTCTTTTATGTCAAACTTCAACTCTCTTCATCCCTTTCCTACCATATTTATCATTTCATATCTTAATTAATGCGTCTTATCAATCTACTAGGATTCAAGTTGCTCATATGCCGAGGGGACTCAACCTGGACTTGATGTTGAAGGTCCGCTGCTTTTCTGTTTAATCTCATTCTTCTCGCTTATTGCCTTGTTTACTGTTTTGTACTAAATAGTTGTTCTTCTATGCCTTTCTTATGCAGATGCTGAATTATCCACACAGAACAAGAAATTACTTTCTCAACTTCTCGAGAAAAATAAATTATTGGAGGCCTTAAAGCACAAGGTATTTGTCTTCTTCTATATGCCTATTTCGAAAGGAGGCATAACAATTTAGAGTGGTGGGAATTTCATGAGCAAGAAAGAGTTCTGTCTTTCAGCAAGTGATAGGTAGTTGGTTCAACACTTTAAAGTATTTGCTGGCACTTCGAAAAGCGTATTTCAAGTATAATCGGGTAAACTGTGGCTCTGGAAAGATCTTCTTGCATTCAAAAAGCCCTTTTTCTTGCACTTGCTATCTTACGACAATAGTACTTTATGTTGGAACCTTCGGCATTTTTATACTCTCAATGGAACAAAGAATAAAGAATATTTCATGTAATCAAATTCGGTGATTGAGATTTTTCTGAAAAAAAAAAGAAGCGTCTGCTATAATTGAAGTGACCACACATGCAAACTGTCTTTGATTATAACAAGTCCAAAAATTACTTGTACTGGCAAAGTTGCTTTGTGCAGCGTTTTATTACAAATAACGTAATATAAATCAGATTTCAATTCAGTATGCCTGTACACAATTAGAGTGTTATGCCTTGCATTTAACGTGTAGTTCCTTCCTTGGCGCATGGCCATGAATTATCTGTCTTCTCATGTTGCAAGGTTATCCTAACTAAAGTTCATTTATACTGTAAAAATAGTTTTGTTTCACTATTTCAGGATCCTCAATTTGTGACATTCTTGCAAGATCATATCAAAAACCGTGATTCTTCTGACAACGAAGACATGGTGAGTCTTGGGCTTGTTGCCATTCCCTTTCTCCTCGACTTCTTTTCTTTACGTGAAAAGATTCTATACCTTTTGAATTTCCACTGGAGCCGAATGCATAATATCCTTTGGCTTGAAATATGATGAAATAAAGCAGAATGAGTGGCTTGCTAAATTGTATGCGATTCTTTAATTAAGGTAGCATTTATGGGCTCAATGTCATTATGAGTTATCCTAAACAGCCTACATGTGTTTTCTTAATGTTGTTTATCGTGTCTATAGTCAGACGATGAGGAAGCAAGTGATCAAGATCTCGAATCTGAGAACGACCGTGCCCCTATTTCTAACACCACAAAAGTGCTGAGCAGTTCGACCATCAATAATTGGTGTCAGATGGTGAAAGAGCAGAATAAGGTTACTCTGCTTCCTAGTCTTATTAATGCCTACCATGCTGCATGCCACTATGGAGCTGATCCAACTGATGTCAATGTATCCATCACTCCTCCGATAATACAAAACAAGGAGGCCTTTTATAGCATCTTAATGTTCATGCTTTCCGAAGGAGATCAATTGTTTCGGGGGATCTTAGGCATATCTGCTGATTGCAAGATGGACGCCGTACTGAAGTTGAAGAATTCTTCAAAATGGGAAAATGTGAAGCCAATGGTCAAGTCTTACTTGAAAAGCTCTCTGTTCCTTTTGAATCAGTTTACTGATGCTGACATTTTGGCTTACGCATTGAGTCGTCTGAGAGAATCATTGATATTTTTTTCTGCATTTCCAGCCTTACAGAACAAGCTCATTGAGGTATCTTTGTCGACCAGACATTATGTGCTTCTAGTTGTTTTACTTTCCTCTGCCCTTTCTTCTTGAATTTCAGAAGTAACTGCTCCTCTTTCAAAAAAAAAAAAAAATCAAATAGGCCAGCATAAATTGTAAGATTTTCGCGGAGCATTTTCTTAGTGCTTTATAGGGCCAAATGATTAATATTAAATCAAATAGTTATTTTTTTATAGGGCATATCTGCTGATTAGGTAGTGTGTCAAGATTTTGGTTGAGAACGAGACAATTTTGTATGCAAAAGCAAGGTGCTATGTACATAATGAATCAAATGACCTTATAGGCCCTGTTCTTTTTCTATTAATTACCTCACAAATGTTGTTTGGAAAAGTATAACAATGTACGGAACATCGTTGAAACTAGTGGACCTAATGACAGTATAACAAAAGCAAAACTAGCTGTAAATGAAAAGTAGCCAATCTTTGACACAGCAGAAAAATCAATGTGGCCAACCTCTCTAGAGATTTATTTTCTGAAAATGTAGTCCATGAATCTATATGGCTTTTGTGTCTCTTGCTTCAGGCCACTGAATTGATATTTTAGCAATGTTGCTCAAGGATGTGTATTAAATGACTCCAACTAACCTCTTGGTTTGTGGGGAACTATCAATGTGTGTTGTAGTGGGGTTTTACTTTGGGTTTGATGTCCATTTATCTAAGTCACCTTCCCATTGATGCCATTGAGTGGAATGATAGATCAGCACACAGTCACAGTGAGATTCCATCAAAATAACAATTAGCAATTATAAAGAGATCTTTCTGTATAGTCAATGTGGGCTACTCCCACAACTGAAATGTGTATCATCCTTTTCCAGTATTAGTGAATTATTGGAAGAACGGGATACTCTAATGGATATGTGACCTATGTCAAGGTGGATTACCTCGTCTCACATCTCTGACAGCTTTAGATACCTTCCTGACTATCCGCTGCTTACTTCAGGTTTCTGTTCACCTCTGGGCAACAGGCAGTGGATCTCTTTCTGCTTGCTCTTTCGCTGTCTTGCGTGGCATAGCTTCTTTCCTTGGAGATGACTCTTATGATAAATGTTTGAAGAAAACATATAAAGCTATACTTTCTTGCTCTAAAATTGTGAGCCCTGCTAGATTGAAACATTTGGAGTACCTAACAAGCTCTTTTGTCGAGCTTTGCTCCATAGATTTTCAGATATCAGCTAACGTGGTAGTAGCATCTACTCAGAAGCTAGCCAAAATTGTTCAGTTGGGCCTGCAGACAAAGGAGGTAAGTTGTGCATTTTCGTTCATTAGAGCTTGAGATATAACTAGCCATAGAGAAGTCCAATGTATGCAGTTATATTTGATCTTTGGTTTTTAAAAGAAAATAATTCTCTTGGACAGGAAGCTCTAAGGATGATTTGCAGTTGGGAATATGTTTTGTGCATTGATATCTGGGTGAATTTTGTGCAAAGCAATATTAAAGATATCGATCTTCATGCCATACTTTCGACACTCATCCAAGTCATACTTGGGGTGGCTAAACTCTTTTCTGGTCAGAGATATCTGCCTTTGGCAGTTAAATGCATCCATTGGTTGAACGTTCTCTCTTCCAGTGAAAATTTCATCCCTACATCATCGTTGGCATTAGACATATTGGAAAATAGTAATGCCGAGGAAGAGGGGAAGACTGGAAAGGGTGGTGTGGACTTTTCTACTGCTTTGAAGGTTTGTACATGGTTAATGCTCATAATTAACCTATTTTTATTTAACCCGTGCCCTTATTTTATTCAATCTGAATTTTCTATTTGAAATATTTTGACTTATGCCTAGTGACTAGGGATGGTAACTTACTGGTTTGATGTTGAGCAGTTGCCGAAATATTGGCTGAAATCTCAAGGATTTCAAGAGAAATCTGTTTTAGCCGCTGTGGAGCTGCTAAGTGCGCACTTTCTTCAGTGGAGTCACCATATATCCTTCCCCGAACTTGCAACAATTCCCATCATCCGCTTAAAGCAATTTTATGATAAATCGACTAATGAGAGCCTGCGTAGGACAGTAAAACGTTTGATTGATCAGGTATTTACACCTGGCATTGATTTTTTTTTTTTGGGATATTCTACGTTATATCCTTGTGTTTTTTCGGTTTCTAAGGTGTACACCTCCTTTTGAACAAAAAAACTTTGGCTAGCGAACCCATTTTAGGAATACTACCATACAACGAATTAACCAGTTAAGCTAATTTAAATTCGTATCCTGCTTTGATTAATGCATATTATTCACAATATCTGACAATACCTTGGCCATTTTACCCTCAAAGTAATCTTGCTTTGGATTGGTATGCTTGCTCTTATACTTTCTAAATACAACTTCAAAGGCATTTTTAGTCATTTGATCCATGATTGGAAAGTCGATAGATTGACTGGCTACTCCACAGGACAGATTACACAGACTATTGATGAGACTTGTTAATTTAGTAAGGAAATTGTTGAGTACTGCATGCCTGGTATTTTCTTGCAACTAATCTGAGTGTCAACTGACAGACAGAATTCATCCCCATATCACTATCGTTTGTAAAAGACGAACACAAACAAATAGTAGACTGTCAAGGATCTGTTATTAACAATCTGTAGATTCTCAGTTGGTCGAATTAGGTAAATTAAGGGGGGAACTTCTATAAACTGCTGAAAGTATACAATCAAGTTATGAAATAGGTATTCCTATTAATGTTTCAAATGGTCAAAAAGTCACTACTCTTTGGTTTTTTATCATGGTAGACTAATGCAAAATAACTCATCAAATTTGTCGTGCTTGTTAGTTGTTACTATGAAGTAGCAGTCATATGATGCATTAGCTTGGCGCAATTTTCTATATGGATCATTTATGTTCACAGTGGTAAGGCCGCGTAGAACCGACTTGCTCACCCACTGTTTGGGGAGCCTTTGAGTATAAAGGGTAATGTTGTAATATTCGAGCCGCTGAGAGCTTTTGTTCATCATGATTGTGTTAGATGAGAGAAGTTTAAATCTCTATGGCATCTACTTTTGGGACTATTTTAGGCTAAAGAAGATTGCTGCTTCTAAATTCATGTGTTCTTGTCATATTAGGTGGAAAAGAACGTAGAGTTTGTCCAGAGAAAGAGAGACGATGTTTCATTTTCACCAAAGGACATAGCTTCTGCAGAACTATTTCTTCAGGTGTGAATTAGTCAGATTCTATTTGGAGAATGTTGTTCTCAGCCTATTAAATATTGACGATAAATCAATTGCACTGCAGATGGAAAAGAACAGTGGCAACTTGCCTTTTATTCAGTACTACAAAAGTGTCATACAAAATGCTGCAACTAAGAAAGTCAGTGCAGATGACCAAATGAGGTATGTTCGCTTTGCCTATTGATGCTCTTAGTGTATGTATTCTGATCTTTTCTAAACTCAAAAGTCTTTTTTAGTTGCTTTTTTCCCCCTGTAAATATGAACTATTCTTTGCTTTAGTAGAGTCCATTGTGTCATTTTATTCAAGTTAGACTGTTTATGTGAGTTAAAGAACAGATAAATAAATTAGTTGCTTTTTTTCCCTGTATGTTGTGTGCAATCAGAATAAATAAATTAGGAGGGAAATGTTTCCATTGTATGAATTGGAAAATCCACAATGTTTCCTCTTGCTTCCCCCTAGTGATCCTGAAAGTGAGCTGCAATGGACAACTAGAAATATAACAAATTACCCCAATAGGGAGTAATTTCTTGGGCAAAGGGAGTGCTTTTATAGCTGGTAGTTGCCATTGACTGAGTAGGCTTGTGGTCGAAAGTGGTTGTCTATAAGCTCTCTCTTGACAATCGTTATGTCCTCATGCCTCATAGGTCTCCCCTTTAGCGGGGGTAAGGGACTTGAATGGCAGCTTTATGCCGGAGTTAAAACTAAGAAAGTGTTTCAGACGACCCATCATGAAAACTGCGTCTAAGATGGCATTAATCAACTGCTATTTTATGATTTGCAAACACATAAACATAATATAGGAAACACACACAACTTAGCCAGTGTTGTAATTCCCATATTTATATCCTAAAGCCCTATGAATAACGAGTTTTTTGGCTTCATGAAAATACCTAAAAGAAGTTGAATCTCAATGTCTTGGGACTTGTTACTTCCTGCCTCACCATGACCTTTCCATCTGTGCCTATCTGCTTACTATTAGTATGATGCTCTCAGTTCTCAGTCCTCAGAAGTAGTAAATAAAATGAGCAAAACACTCTTTTTCTTTGCATGACTAGTGTTCACGCGGTTATGCTAATATTTATTTTTCTCTTGTTGGAAATGTGTCAGTCGGCCTGAGAATAAGAAACAGAAAGCTGGAAAGAGAAAGTCGCGGGACAAAACAGAAGAAGTGAGTCCAAATGGTGAGAAAAAATCTGGCAAAACTGCTGCTGATCCATCTATAGGACGTGAGCAAGGTGTGAAGAAAAAGAAACGGAAAGCTTGAGTATGTGGCATGCATTGCTAAAAACACAATGCTTGAACTAATTTTAGATATCAGTGTTCTCAATTTTGATCGTGTTCTGTACTTTTATCCATGTGAAAACGATTGCTCATTTACTTGACGTAGTTCTCTTGTCCCTCCATTTATTCATGTTTTCCCCATTTTTTTTTTTCAAAATTTCCTCAGGTTGGTAGATTAGAATTGCATTTGTTTGTTCGTCTCCCATATGTTAAGGTTATATTTGGATACACAAGTGGTAGAAAGGGGAGGGAAAATGGTTTCCCCCTCCCTTTTTCTCGAAATTCTTCAATCTAAAAATTGGATAAAAATTTCAATGTTAATGCCTGGAAGCACTCGAGACACCTAAACATAGAAATACGAATCTAAAGTTTGATATAGAGTGTGGTCTAGGCTGAATGATTAATGCCATGCTCCACACTGGAGTTCAGAGCCTTTGACGTTTGTTTTGGTCTGTCCGAGTTTGTTAGGGTGCTAAATACGGTCACGTTTATATGCTGTGCTGCCGCCATTCCTCGGTTTGTTGTGTTGGGTTACCCTTTTACTCACAACAGAGGAGCTGCCCCCACCGGGCAACCCTGGGATTATCAGGGGATGTACACTATGTACCAAATATATATATTTTTTTTTTCTTTTAATTACAATGGACGTGGAATCAGTCCCATTTGAGAACCCAAGTTTTGCCTTCTGTTTTTCGTTATTAGTGAAGAGCTTATTTTTCAAATTTTATAGTCAACGATTTTACTAAGCTTGATAACTTGTGAGTTGCAACCTTCAAATTAGGAGTTAATCGAACCAAGAGTTAGTCATATTCGCTTATTCAGTAAATATTTGGTATGAAAATTACTCGTTATTTATCTACTAAAAGAAAATTATGAAACATTGTTCACATTCGCTTTTTGAGATCACCCATGGCGATTCCAAAGGATGATTCATGTCAGCCGACCCCAAATCATTTTGGGAATA
>JAYMSF010001714.1:0-11487 GCA_036897335.1 Silene vulgaris
CCTAAACACGCCAATACGTATGGCGTGTTTGCCTGTTTACAGGTTCGGGAAAAACGAACCTACGTGGACACCATTTTGATATATGTTTTCCAATCCGACCCAAATTGATTAATCTTTTATTTTTAAGCATTATTTCAAAAACGGATTCCATAATATATTAGGGTTGAGTCAATAATTCAACGAAACAACTTAAAAAATAAGCGTTTTCATTTATCATTTTGGGATATTGGGTTATGAAACTTGGTTTATTTTATAAGTTTATTGGGTTAAGCGGGTTAAAAATGATCTGACTTAAGATAAATGGGTTAAACTGGTCGGGTTAGGATATAGAAAAATTAAATGAATTGTGTTAGGGTTGAGAAAAATAACATGTTGATCGATGTAGTTAGGTGACGTTAAAGTTCGGATAATGATGACCTACTTAAAGTCGACACGGACACGAACACGACACGACCTAATCTGTAAACCTGACAAAAGTAATATTGAACCCGAAAAATCAATCGAAAATACTTGAATCGACACTTGACCCTAAAACCGAAAGGTATTATAACTGAACTTCACCCCGAAACTTAAATCGACCTGGATTAATTCGAAATCGAACCGAATTTGTAATATGCGAAATAGATCCAAGATCGAATGAATCTGAACTGTTCAACCTGAAATGTTTTAATCTTAACCGATATATACAAGAAAAAATGAAAAATTAACAAATTGCCAATTTAAAATCTATAAATAATAATCCCTTCATTACATACTTCATTGAAGAAACTCATTGACTTTTTGTTTCTTCGAAATGGGGTTTGTTCATTAAAATAAAGGATTAGAGGGGATAAGTAATCAACAAGATAATAAGATTGAATTAAACAAACGTGAAAACCAGTACAATTTTAAAGATTCTAACAGTTTGAAGGTTTCGTATTAACAGCTGAGTTTTCGTCGTATCCCATTAGCATATCCATGACTATGTAACTTGCTTGCACATTTAAGAAGGAAGCTGCAAAGCAAGTTCAGAAAGCGGCTACTAACATTTATATAAGGAGGAGCAGAACATCAACAAAGGGCGTCCAAAAAACTTGCTGGTCGTCTTGCACAACAAAATTAGTCAACTTGAAATATTCAAACATCCAAAACACATTTCGTTTCGTGTTTCCTAAGTCGTCTTTCGAGTTCCGCCGAAATGAAAAAACAACACAAGGGAAGTAGCTTTGTCTTGAATACTGATTGTGTGACCCTAATTCGTACAATGAGTACCACCATAACCGCGAGAAAGAGGTGGCATATCGCTTATGCCACCATCTATTCCTTGAGAGCGTTTCTTTCCATTGTCAAAGACAACTTAATTGTTCACCAGCCATATTCTATCCTAGAAAACGAACCAGTAAGCCCACAATCCTCTTCTTCACCTAGCATTGAACCAACAAGGCTCATTAAGATTGTAAGAGAGAAGAGTCTTGATGATCTTCACGCGATTGGCGGGGTCCACAAGGTCGCTAGCTCTCTTAAGGCTAATTTGGAGGGTGGTATTCATGGAAGCAATGATGATGTTTTTAGGAGGAAGGAGATGTATGGCTCAAATACCTATATTAGGCCACCTCCAAAAGGGTTCCTTTATTTTGTTTGGACTGCGTTCAAGGATCCCACCCTCATCATCCTTCTTGTGGCCGCAACCCTGTCACTTGGGTTCGGCATCAAGGAGGAAGGCCTTAAAGAAGGATGGTATGAAGGTGGAAGCATCTTTGTAGCCGTCTTTCTTGTTGTGATTGTCTCGGCCATTAGCAACTTCAAACAAGAACGACAGTTCAGCAAGCTGTCAAAAATCAGTGACAACATTCTGATAAGTGTTGTCAGGGATAGCAGGCCACAGCAAGTCTCTATCTTTGATATTGTTGTTGGAGATGTCGTCAAGTTGAAGATTGGCGATCAAATACCTGCTGACGGGCTTTTCATAGACGGGCATTCCCTGCTGATAGATGAGTCAAGTATGACCGGAGAGAGTGACCATGTAGATGTCAATTCTACAAGCAATCCGTTTCTTCATTCAGGTTCAAAAGTGGGTGATGGATATGGACGGATGCTGGTTACTGGAGTGGGGACAAACACCGCCTGGGGGGAGATGATGAGCTCAATAAACCGGGAAGTCAGTGAAGAAACACCCCTACAAGTCCGTCTAAATGGCTTGACTTCCTCAATAGGAAAGGTAGGACTTCTTGTCGCTCTTCTAGTACTCGTTGTACTTCTTGTACGGTATTTCACCGGGAACACCCATGATGAACATGGAAACGTAGCATACATCAGGGGTAAAACGAGTATTAACTCGATAATGAACTCTGTAGTAAGAATAATCTCGACTGCAGTAACTATTGTGGTTGTAGCCATTCCCGAGGGTCTTCCCTTGGCTGTGACTCTCACCCTTGCTTACTCTATGAAAAGGATGATGGCAGATCAAGCAATGGTAAGAAAACTCTCGGCTTGTGAGACAATGGGATCAGCCACAGTTATCTGCACTGACAAAACTGGAACATTGACTTTGAATCAAATGAAAGTGACTCATGTTTGGATTGGAGAGGAACAAGACCTCAAAAAAACTACGCCAAATATTATTGAACTGATCCAACAGGGAGTTTCCTTCAACACTACTGGGGCGGTATTCACGCCTCTTGAGGGGCAGGCGCCTGAGATTTCAGGAAGCCCTACTGAGAAGGCAATTCTCTCTTGGGCTTTAAAAGAATTAGGCATGGATATGGAGAGCGTAAAGAGAAGTGGCTCGATTCTTCAGGTTGAAACCTTTAATTCAACTAAGAAGAGAAGTGGGGTCATGATGAAGAAGAATTCTGATGGCTCTATTCATGTACACTGGAAAGGAGCTGCTGAAATTATTTTAGAATTATGTTCCTCTTATTACACTCCTGAAGGAGCAAAAAGAGCTATGGACGGTGATGCAAAGAGGCGAATTGGGCTAATAATCGAGGGTATGGCAGCCAGTAGTCTACGTTGCATCGCCTTTGCTCATACAAGAGTCTTCAGCGAAGAACTGGCATCAAACATCGACGATACACTAGATGAGACTAAGCTTACAGAAAAAAATCTTACCTTGTTGGGGATTGTTGGTTTGAAGGATCCATGCCGTCCTGAGGTGAAGAATGCTGTAGAGATCTGCAAAAGAGCTGGAGTAAAGATCAAAATGATTACCGGAGACAATGTTTTCACCGCAAAAGCCATAGCCACAGAATGTGGTATACTAGGATTTGACAAAGGTGAAGGGGAAGTGGTCGAAGGAGAAGAATTTCGCAACTACACACATGAAGAAAGAATGGAAAAAGTTAACAAGATATGTGTAATGGCAAGATCATCACCCCTAGATAAGCTGTTGATGGTTCAATGCTTAAAGCAAAAGGGTCACGTGGTGGCAGTTACAGGAGATGGAACGAATGATGCACCTGCTCTAAAAGAAGCAGACATTGGACTTTCAATGGGAATTCAGGGTACTGAAGTCGCAAAGGAGAGTTCAGATATTATCATCCTTGATGATAACTTCAATACAGTGGCCACTGTGCTAAGGTGGGGCCGATGTGTCTATATCAACATACAAAAATTCATCCAATTCCAACTCACAGTCAATGTGGCGGCTCTTGTTATTAACTTTGTCGCAGCAGTTTCAGCTGGAGAAGTCCCTTTGACGGCTGTCCAACTTTTGTGGGTAAATCTCATAATGGATACGTTAGGCGCTCTGGCACTTGCAACAGAACGTCCGACCAAAGAGCTTATCGATAAGCCGCCTGTTGGAAGGACAGCACCCCTTATAACAAACATTATGTGGAGGAATCTCTTGTTCCAAGCCTTTTATCAAATATCAATACTCCTCATCCTGCAGTTCAAAGGTACATCAATCTTTAATGTGAATACTGAAGTGAAGAATACTCTTATATTCAACACATTTGTTCTGTGTCAAGTTTTCAACGAGTTCAACTCAAGGAGGATGGAAAAGCAAAATATATTTGAAGGACTTCATAGAACTCCTTTGTTTATCGGGATTATTGTGATTACAATCATCCTTCAGGTTGTGATGGTTGAGTTCTTGAAAAAATTTGCTGATACAGTGAATTTGAATTGGCAACAATGGGGAGCTTGTATTATCATGGCATTTATTTCATGGCCTATAGGATTCACGGTTAAACTTATACCTGTTCCGGAAGAACCTTTGTTCAGTATAATTGCAAGATCAATAGCCAGAGTAAAAAAGATCTTTCTCTGAAACAACCGGTGATTTTGGAACCTGAAGGAGTAAGAAAGTAGCACTACCACAGATGTTTAGTATCGAAGAACATAGGATATCCTAGTAAACCTTTTTTTGAAGAACTGATAATGGGATTAGAGTTCTAAGGTAATTCCATTTCATGTGATTTTGGGCTACCAAACGACCAATCCTTGTGCAGTTCACTTGAATTGTAACGAAACAAGACATAAGAGTACACTTGTATGGAGCAGTTGTGCCCTTGGACCTGAACATATCCACACTGACTTGATCAAAAGCACAGATGTTCCGGTGAACTAACTGTCAGAGGAACATACTCCGATTGTATCTATGTGATACGCCCACATGCGTAAAACCATCGGGCTACAACTGGGTTATAAACAGTGGAACACTGGGAATGCTTCCTCATTTTTCGGCCAAATAATGTTTGTTAGCATATCCTGTTATCTTTCGTAAATAACCGTGTTAGTGATACTATTTCCTATAGTGACTGATGATTTAATGTATTTTCTGCCTTTTGGTTCCTTAACAGATTGAATATCAATGTAAACTATACTAAAAGTTTGATCACAGATGTGCAAATCAATTGAATGTCAAACATGGGACAATGTTCAGTAAACACAGTATAGCTTTTATCAAAAGAAAACGACACATTCTCTTTGTATCGCAAACTCGGAACGCAAGTTCATACATAGCAATAAGGTAACAATTGCTATACCAAATCGCTTTTCTCTTCGTATCCCAGGCGAGCATGATAACTTCTTTCTTCTACCTCCTAAACGAACATGTCGTGTATAAGTTGGCCGAAATCTTAATACAAAGCTCGTTTGATCATTCGACTCTTTTGAATTCAAAGAGCAAATTTCATCGGGAATATCAATGTGTATTACCAAGGGCAAAACTAAATTTACTCTTATTGCAGAAATTACCAGTATTGCTAAACAAAACTGAATATCTAAGAAAACTGGTGAGACTGTTTTGATCTCATTTACCTTAATCATAGATAAACTAACTAAGAATTAACTTAATTATTCACAAGTTTAATCAATTAAAATCAGAAACTTACTACTGTATAAGGCTTGGACAACTAGAAATGCAGCAAGTAATTCTCAGGAAAGTAGAACAATAAAATACGCAATCCATTAAATTGTTCTTTACGGCAAATTCGTTCAATTGCAAAAGAAATATTGAAAATTAAGAAAATGAAGTTTCCATTGAGATAGTGTTTGGAAAAGCGGAATTGATTTCATTTTCACGATTTCAATTGTAGAAATTAAAATGTTTGAATTCAATTCCAAATCCAATTTCAAAAGTTCGTTTGGAAAACCCATGAAATTGGAATTGGGCGGGACGCATATTGATCAGGGTAATCGAAAACTTTTTATTTGAAAAAATAAAATTTCACGGAAAATATTTGCGATCGGAAAAAATATCGAAAATAAAATTATTACGATTAAATTTGCATATAAAAAAACGTAAATAGTGACGAAATTGAAATGACTACTATGTCGTAGGAATTTGAGAGGCTCAAATTTTAAATAGGCTGGAGTTGGTAAGGAATTGAGTCCAATTCTAATTCCAAATTCTAGATGTTCCCAAACACTTCAAATGTCTCAATTCCGAAATTCAATTCCAATTCCAAGTAGTCAAACATGAAACAATCATCACTTTTATCGAGTTAGATATATAAACATCGAGTTAAGCCTAACATAAGGACCTGAACTATGATCTTTTTTACGGTTAAGGGGCTGAACTATAAGAGTTTACAATTAAGGGACTAGACTTCACGGCGTTAATGATTCTTCAACAAAAGCTTCATTTCCAATGGGGAACATGTGGAGCCTACATGGCTACATTGCAAGTAGCCAAACATGAAACAATCATCACTTTTATTTTTATTTTTATTTTATTTTTTGGCAGCGGTAAAGAAAGGTATCTTAATCTAACTATAACATTACATGCAAGGTCATGGGCCAAGTTTTAGTAATACCATAAAACAACAAAATACAAATTACATGAAATAAACTACAACGGGGAACATGATTTCTTCTGGAATCCGCAACAAAGTGATAGGAGGTAATGGTATAAAGTCCAAACCGTTTAAACATTTGATATGAACCTCGGCGACGAGAGCGATCGGAGCTTGCCACAAGGTCAACCAAATTCTTACTCTTAATTGTCAACTGAGCTTCGAGAAAATACCTGCAACAAGACACTAAGTGTCTCGGAGATTCATCCCCTAGGCTATGTAAAATGACATCTGGAAACCGGAGAGACCCTTGAACCATCAAGGATGCCCAAAGTGCACTTACGCCACTAGGACGTAGAAAGGGAAGGCGGGGAACAGACCACACACACACTAGACTGTCTCCAAAGGAGCGAGAGCTCCTACACTTTGAAAAACACCCTCTTCGGACAAGACCCTCAAAACCCAGAAAAGTGAGTAAGTAGAAATGTAGCGAAATAGAAGCTACTTTAAAAATCCTCCTAATCAAAACCATCCGAAAAAGCCAAATCAGGATGGGAACGGCACAAGTCGGATACGAAGTCAACATAACCCCTGTTAGGATTAGAACCACAACACTACCAGCCACCCGAAGTGTTAAGGGACAGGACACCCCTAACTCAAGGACGGTTTTTATTAAAATAAAAAACACAAGAGACAGCAAAGACATAAGGCTGATGAAAGACCACCGAAACCATCCACACCAACGCCTCATCCAACCCATCATAGACCATCCCGAACTCCCCACCACAAGACACCAACACCTTTACTGACTCGCGCAAGAGAAGACCACCGAAGAAACATCCCAACTTCCAGGGCAGACCAAAGAAACCACCCGCAAACCCAACCAAAAACTCCAAGCGTGACCACAAGCCAACCTAGACGGACCCCACAACCTAGACATACATGCGACTACACAGGGGAAAGCGACAACACAGGGACAGACGGACTCCCAAAGCACACACACAAGAGGTCAGCCACTCCAACGAAACCCGTTTCCCAAAACCGACACCTCCCAGGACCACCGCCAAACAAGAAAAACAGACCAAAAAACCAAACCAGACAGAACCACAGAGGGGAAAGGAAATGAGACCAAATGGTGGGGGAAATGGGGGGATCACCAAACGGACCCACAACACGCCCTCAAAGAGCAACGCCAAAGGATGAGCTATGCTCATCGACACTACAAGAACCAAGGACCCGACATTCCAGGGGTGGGGGGAATGGGGGGATCACCCCTGGGACGCAGACAACACGGCGGCGACAGGACAAGGCGACGAAGGTGCGGGGACGACTGTGACTAGGCCAACCCAGATGGGACAAACCCATCACAAAGACCGAAAAAACAAAAGAGAGGGGAACCTGAAAACGGACATCCTGGAGCCGCATGCAACTCAAAACCAACACAAAGACAAGGGGATCGAAGGGGAAAAGGTGGAACGCCGGGTGAACAACCATCAGAACCACCCAAAGACACTCATCCGGCCCCGGAGAAGAGGAGATCGACAGAAGGAGATCTGACCAGCCGCGCGAAGACGAGGAAAAGTCGATCAAGAGGCGATGAGGAGGCAGGCCGCCGGAGATGGACCAAAGAAAGGGCCCATCTCCGGCGAGGGCGTGGCAGCTGATGGGAAGATGGAGGGTGAGTGGTGGTGGCGGCGGCACAAAACAGGAGATTAGGTTTTTTGATTTAGGAGATTTAGGGATTTAGGCGTGGCATATGTATTTTGTTCACTTTTAATTTGTATAAGTAATACGGAGTATATCAGGAGAAATACTTGTGTTCTCCGGAAGGACGTCCTCCTTATACTCAAAGGAGCATGACTATTCTCCTCATTTCATTTTGGTCCTCTTCCTCCGAGTGTGAGAAGAACATCCTCCAAGAAGACAAGTATTTTCCATATATCGGAGGAGTTTATGCTATTTTCAAGGGAAATACAACCCAATTAATTAGAAGGTGTCCACATATTTCAAGGCTTATAATTGTAGTGGGAGAAGTGAAATGGCCCGAGGAAATTGGGCTGTTGTAAACTAGAAGTCGTTTGTTGTTGACTTGTTGTAGTAAGCTTTTCATTGCTATATCGATGAACCCTTCAAGCTAAGCTACTGGAATAACCCAATCAAACAACTACGGAGTCCTAATTAGGTAGGTAGTAGTTTAAATTACACGACAATAAAATAACAACACAAAGTGCAAAAATTTCATGAATTTTTAAGCAATTTTGCTAAAAGACATACAAAAATGTATACAAGTCAATCTCGAACGAAGCTATTAAGCATCGCTTTCAAACATAAAGTGTTTTAAATGACACTTTAATTTAGCCGTAAATGTATATTTCATGAAATAGACATGCCACAAATATGATATCGCACCTTCGTTAGTAAAATCAAGTTACATTTCAGCCTATTTTACTACCCAATGTATTTCGTATTTATGTTAATGTGACGGAACCAAACAATTCCTCTATGTAAGTGTATATACCCATAATAAGACGGTTTTATACGAGAATTGCGAAAAACAAAGTAAAAAGGTGCACACATCAGAAACCACCACCTGTTACACCAAATTGTTACCTGTAGTAGTGTACATCCACTAAATTCCTAGTTTGTCTGTCACTAGTTTGTGCTTCTACTTCTACTGCTTTTCTTTCCATTTTTAATCACATAACCCACCTTACACATTTAAAGTTACATTACAAAATTCCTTCTGCAACATTTTATTATCAACATCATCAAACCCAGAAAACAATAACTACATTTTGCATTGCCCTCTTTACTTTTAACCTAAACCCATTAAAAATGTCTTCTCATTCAATGTAAGCCTCTCTTTTTCTCTAATATAAGTCTGGGTGTACACCGTCGACAACATTTTTGCTTTCATAATGCTCCGTACTATACTAATGCAACTATTTTTCTTGGGGGATAATTGAGTCACTTTACTTTTACTGTTAATTTACCCAAATGTTTTTTATTTCCATCATTTCACCAAATTGTTCAATCTTCAATTATCATGATTACAAATTCTCGTATAAGACCGTTATATGTTAAGACGACACTCACAATTTACTTATTTACATTTCTGCATTTTCCTTGTTATTTTATTATTTTTGTAATTTTGTGTCAGATTGGTAGTTGATATTTAAGCAGACAATTAATCCTTTTACCTTTATCTGATTTGACTACGACTTCCTTTTCTCCCTATCAATTATTCCCCCTTTTTGCTGTGTTTCAATTATCAATAAAGAGGAAACGTAAATTACAATAAATTACCAATTTATCATTGTTTTTTTTTTGTTGGTTATTTCAGTTGCTTAAATTGCTGCCCAACTGAGCTCAAGTGACAAGTGTGAGAAACCCTGAAGATCTATAAATAATGTTGCATGCATTTGATTTGTTTACATTTTAGCTCAATGTGGTATTTCCCCCTTCAAATTAGGGTTCTTAGAATCATAGATTCATAGGGTTGACTAATTGAGTATGTTTGAGAAATGGGTTGGTTTCGGAATTGTCGATTTTGATTGAAAGATTTGATCTTTTTAGGAAAAGAGTTTGTGTTCTTCATTTCTAAGTAGGGTTGTTGTAGTTGGGGTGGAATTTACTAAAAATGGCTACATTTGGGGATCTAGCAAATGTGGCCCAACTTACGGGCCTAGACGCGGTGAAATTGATAGGGTTAATAGTTCAGGCGGCCAATACGGCCAGGATGCACCGTAAAAACTGTCGGCAGTTTGCGAATCATGTAAAGTTGATTGGCAATTTGCTTGAGCAGCTTAAGATCTCTGAGCTCAAGAGGTACCCGGAAACCCGGGAGCCTCTTGAGCAGCTTGAGGATGCTCTCAGGAGGTCTTACTTGTTGATCAATAGTTGTCAAGATAGAAGCTACTTGTATTTGTTGGCTATGGGATGGAACATTGTTTATCAGTTTCGGAGAGCTCAGAATGAGATTGACCGGTATTTGAAGCTCGTCCCTCTTATCACCCTCGTTGATAATGCCAGAGTCAGGGTATAATTCTTACTATCTTGTTTTTTTAATGTTGAATTTGTTATTCGTTCAATTATCGTATGTATATTTCTAATCATTTTGACGGTTGTATATGATAGTTCATGTTAGCTGACGTCAAAACATTTTGGGATCAATTCTTCCTTGTTATTGTATGGAAATACGGAGTATATATTATGCATGACGAATTGACAATGATGTTGGTATGTTGAAAAGGTATACAAAATGGTTTGTAGGATGTTAGGTGGGATCACAAGAATGATCCTGATAAGTTGACGGTGCCTTTTAGATTCCGAGCATAAAGTGATTTGGGTTTCATGGATATTTTTTTTTTAATTGGTGTTGATGTTTCAGATTATTATGCCGTTCGTTAGTCATTTTAAGAGAATTTCGGGTTTGCAGAGAATTTCGAGTTTGCTTAATTTGGTTTATTTTGTCTGCTTAAGTGTCCTAGTCGTATGGTGTTGACCTGTCATTTGGATGCTTACTTATAATTTTTGCCATTAATTAGAATTTAATTATTGTGATAAGGCTTGTCAACTGCTGTAGGGTTGAGGTTAGTAGGTTACATCCATTCTTGATTGAATTTCAATTTTCACCGGATGTAATGACCTCCTCAACCATGTTTGTGGGTCTGTCTTAGTCAAAAGGCCCTCTAGTCAAACTATTTATCAGACCTGAAAAAAATGGAAATTACACATAAGTAGTCTTTTTTCTTCGCATATTCTGTCCATTGTGTTATGTCAAGGAAGAAGGCTTGACGCTTAAGAGGCCAAGATTTTACTATCACTCGGTTATCTGTTATATAATGGTTCTCGAGGCAGTCTATAGAGTAATGATGCTACTTCATTCTTGTCAAGGTTTCGGTCTTATATAGGCAATGAAATTGCGGTACCTTATTTAGACATCTCTTGACTCTAGACCATGCTCTTATTAGTTATGATTACTTGTTAGTGGCTATTGTGCGACTCTGCAAGTTACATTATCCATGTTTCTCTTCAGGTACTTGTTCAGTTGTTTGTAAGGCGCAGTGTATAACAAGTAAAAAAAAAATGGAAAACATACATCAAACATGAATAAATAGGAAGTGTAGAACAATCAAACATGAATATCATCCGTTTTTAATTCGTGTTGAAGAACAATTAAAACCCCAAATCAGAAAAATTGAATAATAAGAACCCTAAATAAGAAAAATTGAACAATAAAACCCTAAATTAAAAAATAATCAAA
>JAYMSF010001715.1:0-11486 GCA_036897335.1 Silene vulgaris
TCTCTCCATTTCCTCAAAAGAAATGGAGAGGCAAGTTCTTATCGATGGTCCGGATCGTATTTTCACAACATCTAACGCTTCTAAATTTACGCATAAAAATAAAGAAAAAATAGGAATGAAAGGGGAAATTAGTATTTAAAGAGATTGTGAGAGGAAATGGAGAGAAAATGGAGAGCAAGGAAATGGAGAGGATCTTTGTGCTCTGTTAGCATGTCAACTAGTTTTATTGATAAAGTCATTAGAGGTTCTTGTTTTGTTATTAGTTAGGGTTACTAAAATTGATAATACTACGACCAATTTAAATTCGTAATACAAAGATACGGTTTGTTAAAAATCTAGTATGATTGGGTAAAATTATGACTTAAAAAGATTTTTTTATCGCGAAAGTGTTGATTGACACCCTAGATTTGTACTGAAATTAACCCCCATAACTTTTAATTAGATTAATTTAGCTCTATAAGTTTCAAATAAAGTGAATATAAACCCAATTCAAAATCTAGAGTGTTTTTAAAAAATGACAACATGCATGTAGTTTTAAAGTCAACAGATTGAATGGCTTTTAAACAAAGTTACATAAGCATTTATCATTTTTCTTGGTTGTCGTAGACTAGTAGTAAGTTGTACTCCTAATAACTTTCCTTGTCAATTCAGTAATTAGTTGTTATATTTTCTTTATAATTTAATTGTTCTTAGAACATGTTGATAAAACGTTGACAAAATGCACACGTAAAAGTCAAATTGCATGGATGCCATTCAAATGGAGGCATCACTATGCAAATTTATCTTCCTCGTTGTTCTAAGAATTGTTTTTTTGTAGGTTAAGTCATAAGTTGTTAGATGGTAGATGGTTTTGGTACATGATTAGACATAATACACAAACTTTTAATTCTCATTTTTGGTTTTGATTAGATAAGGACAATGATAGAGCTCTATCGGGTGGTACCACTCCATTGAGTGGTACTGAATTTCTCACATGCTCGTATTCAATAGGACCGCACATTATAGAAAGAGAAATATGTAGAGTTCAGATCACATTTTACATGTGAAAGAGTGATTCTCAAACTCAGTGTGATATTGTGTGATATTGAATGGCGCTATATCATTTTCCTTTGAAATTTGACGTCACTAGTGATTTATATATCGTGGATTAGATATTTATCAATGTATTTTTCATTATGGGCCATCTAGAAGTAGTCTATTTATGCTTTTTCAAAGGTGTAAAGATGAGTGCATGCATTTGAATATATTAAATCTCGATTTGAGACGTAATTTTAGAATTTCACACTATTTTGATTATTCCGTAATAAATTTAGTGGAGCTGAGCGTCTCCATAGAGTGAACAATTAACATTTTATGTTGATGATCTTACAAGTCAATTTCATTTGGTTCTAATTTCACGTTACATTACGCAGCGACCGAGCCTGCACAACAGATGGGAAGGCTACCTAGGCGAAAGAACAGAAGGATCAAAGCCAATATTCAGCGTAAAACGAGCATCAATAATCGGACGGTCCGGAGTAACTGTCGAGATGTACGAGAATGCCGGAGAAGAGTACCAAATTGAAGGATCATTTACACATAGAAGTTGTACAATATACGATGCATCAAGTAGGGAAGTGATGGGAGAAATTAGAAGGAAAATGGATGCTTCGGCGAACGTGGTTTTGGGCAAAGATGTCTTTTCACTTCTCGTTAAACCCGGTTTCGATGCGGCTTTTGCAATGGGCCTGGTTCTTGTTTTGGACCAGATTAACACTGAGGGGCTTGCTGATGTTTTGGGTTCGGCTGATGTGTATGATAGCTGTGAGGTACACCCCATCAGTCCAACCATGGCCCAATAATTTGATGTAATATGTCGATAACTCTTTTATATGACCGTCTGTCTTATGGTTGAACTGTTTAAAAGAGACGTGTTTGAATATAAGTAAGTGTATTTATTTCACTTTAAATTTTATTTTGGCAACGTGGTATTATATATCGACGAAATTAGTTGAATATGTTGATTTATTATAAAATATCGTAATATCAAAAATGAAAGCGAATATAAGTGTGAATAATTGGACCTTTCGTTATTAGAATCTCGAATGAATCCTACCATTTTGCAATTTACGATCCAAAAAACTTTATTGATCCTAATCCCATGACTCTTTTAATGGTTGTAGAATATCACGATCATATTCAATAAAAAAATTGTAGAGGTAGGATCATAATACGATCCTCCGATCCAGCTCTACTAAAAATAATAAATTTATATTTTTACATAACGACGTTGCAAAAACCCAAATTCCGTAAAAACGCGTTCATATAATATGACACTAAATTTATTAGTTAATTATCATTTCGTAATATTTATCATTATATGGTGTTTAATCGATAGAAAATTGTACTCCAAGATGGTAGGCTCTTAGGATCCGATATTTTACCAATTTGAACATACATACTGTCATACTCAATTACTCTATCGATACAAAGTATAATCCCGATCCTAATTCTTAAACAATTTGGGCAATACTTTTTTTAAATGGAACACTATTGTCTCTAGTGGCCTACAATTATTATTATTATTATTATTATTTTTTTTAAACGGACTATATTTGTTTTGTACAGTTTGCTCGATGATGGACACATGAATGTACCATGCTACGTACCACTATGGTTCAAAGCTGCAAAGTGTCAAATTAATGCAATTTCTTTTGAGATATGTGATTTTGTTGTGGTTTAGGTGTGCCGTTTGTCTTCTTTTTGAAGATTTTTTGTATGAATCATAGTACGTACTTTATCGGTGCTCTAAGATTATTCCTTTGGGTTAGGTGTGAATTTCTTGTATGCATGTATTATGTAGAGTGGCACGTACTATATCGAATATACATGCCAAGCAGCCAAATTCCTTAAAATAATGATGTGTGAGTAAGAGGTCACAAGCGAGATTTCCTGATCC
Source organism: Silene vulgaris (assembly GCA_036897335.1). Classification (NCBI taxonomy): domain Eukaryota; kingdom Viridiplantae; phylum Streptophyta; class Magnoliopsida; order Caryophyllales; family Caryophyllaceae; genus Silene; species Silene vulgaris. The sequence goes on from JAYMSF010001715.1 coordinate 2,939, forward strand.
CGCTTAACAAGTCCAGATATATACGATCGTACTTTAAGATTCTAGCTGTATTTGGCAAATAGTAGAAGCAGATTTATAATAGCGGATAACATTAACATAATACGGTGAGCAGATTTTACTAGCAGGTTTGACTAGTAATTATTTTAGCTGATTTAAAAAAAATGTATTTGGTAATTACAGATTATAAGGTAAGTAGACCATTTTCATGTATACATTGAACATGATATTGCAATATGCTGCTATTTCATATTCAAAAACAGTAGATTCCGACCAATATGTTATCCGAATATTCCATTTACCAAACATATTAAATTAGTAGATTGATTGGTCAACATACTATTTAGGTCGAAATATACTAATGAACGTCTATATATCGTTTACCAAATAGGACATCGGTATATTTCTAATTTCCAACCATGCATGTACTCATATTGTACTGCGTATCTTCAAGGAACATGGGCCGTTGTAATCAATTTGCACACACTTTTTTTGAGCGTACGACAAAATTGTTCCATGTTTTTATTCCAAGCTTTTGTGATCCCTAAAGAAGCACACTTTTCACCAAAACAGCACTATTATTGTTCTATAATTCCTTTCTTATTAGACGACCAACACACTATTATTCATGTTAGTGCCGTATCTTGGACATGTACATAAAGGCGTAAGGCTCAAAAGATGATTAACTACTCAATTATTGAGTTAAAGCGTGTACTAATGAGAGGAATTTTCCCATATAATTAAGATTCTCGATTAAATTATCCACATAAAAGTAGGGGAGAAGGCACTAGGCAGGATCCCCGTTAAGGGGTGAAAAATTTTAGCGGGGTGAACCATTAATTTCATAAGATAAAGTGGTATCCTTTTAATAATGGATTAATTTAATGAGGGTCGTGGTTTTATCGTGGTGTTTTCTATTCTTTTTTCTTATACAAAGGATTTATAGACGATAACAAGTAGTTAAGGGAAACTTCAAAAGAATAAACAACTTTAATACAAGAAGAATATATAATTTTTTTGTACAAAGAATTGTTCCTTCTTGTTTTGAACATGCTAATTATACACTTCTCAACTCCTGTTTACATAGATTTACAAAAAGATCAAGAGGCCAAAGTTATTAGTAGAGAGATTGCACAAATAATCAAAACTACCAAGCGTGATAACCCTAAACCACCTTGACCTTTTAGTACCTGCAATGAGAGAAAATATAAATAATTTAAAATCACTCACTAAGCTTACATTAATCCATATTTAGTAATCATCATTCAACCGAAATTTTCGATACATTTTCTATTTTCAGTCTCATGGAAAAATATGTAAGACAGTTTTACACTAATATAATTGTAAAAAGTGGTACTAAACGATCGCATTTTATGATAAATTTGTTTAAAACCGCATTACATCAGTATTTGTGTCTAAGTTGTGGAATAACGGTCCAAGGACAAGAAACAAATTAGATCAATGAAAATCCTTAATACACCCTCCGTCCTCCCTCTATCCTGGTCATTTGTTTATGTTTGGTTTTTGGCACAATTACTAAAGAGATGGTAGAGGACCACTTATAGTTAGTGTTATCAAATGACAAGTGGATTATGATGGATATAGACATCAAATCATACGTACAAAACAGTTCAAATATAGAAAGGTAAACAAACGAACGAGACAACCAAAAATGGAAAAGTTAAACTAATAACCGGGATGGAATGAGTTAAACATACCTTAAAAGAAGATGAAGCAGAGGAAGGAACAAGGCCAGTAAATCCAATATCATAAGAAATGCTACCATCATGATTAAACAGCCCAAAGTTTCTTTCAGAAGTTGGCCCAGGTTTCAAATCTTCATTAAATAGTGCAAATATATATGCCTTAATAGCCATATGTGGCCTATAAGGTGTCCCTTTTTTCTTCATCAACAATTTCTTAAGATTTTTGTTATATGTCCTAGCATTTTTCAATGTGGCCCCGTCTTCGTTCGGGTCGCCCTTCGAAGCCCACCCGGTTTCCGACACAATCACCTCCATTTTCTCAAACCCGACCTTTTCTAACGCGGCATAGGCCGCGTCAATTTGGGCCATAAACATGTTGTCATAGTGTAATTTTGTCTTAGTATCGTAAATTCCCGGGTTTTTCTCGAATAGGGCATATTTAATGTCGATATGGGTCGGGTCACTAATGTATGCTAGAAAAGGGTATGCATTGATATAAAATGGAGACCCAATTTGCCAAAAGATTTGTAACAATGGTCTCATGTATGGCATGATTTCTTCCTTAAATGCCCCTGAAGAGGGAGGGAACGAAGTAGCGAAAACCCCTTCGGAATGAGGGCTAGAGACTTCAATTGTTTTCGCTAGGTTAAGTCGATAAAGGGCAATGTAGACATTTCGTACCGCGGGAACTAATGCTTCCCAAATGTCTTGTCCACCTTGACTCCCTAATACTTCATTTCCTACAGCAATCCCTACAATTTTAGTCCCTGGTAAGAAGGGCTCCACATTCTCTTTAATCCAATCGGTTGCTCGGAAATCGTTGGCCGCAATGTCCTTCAAGAATTCATTCCCAAGACCTACGATTATTTCGATTCCAGTGTTGTTGAAAGCGGATAAGACGCTATGATCAGCATCGTAAATTCTGGTGTTCCTTATTCTAGCTGCTTTAAGGAGGGTTGCCACGCTTTCTGGTGCCGGAAGATTGTCTGCTATTCTTCCGTAATTCACCCCGTATGTTCCCGTGAATGCGTCCGTTATTATAACTGTCAGAAAATAAAAATTACCCATCAGATTTAACAGCTGTTAAGACAGATCAAAGTAAATTGACTGATACTGTACAGAATGCTAAAATTTACTGCAATGTTACGAAATATCTAATATCGCTACCAGGCGACATTGAGTTTGCCCGTTCATGTACGGGAATGTGACGAATGTAGATGAATTTGAAAAGGCGGTTGGTCTATGCATGGAACATGTAAGGATAATTATTCGGAAAATGAACAGGTAATTAATCAAGCGTGGCATACCGTTGTAAAAGAGAGAAATGATGAAGAAAACGATACAAGAGAATCCCATTGGTGTTATGAACTTGTTATTGTTATTGATAAACCATCCCATAAAAGAAAGACTACTTATTTAACATGAATAGACCTACAAATTTAGGGTAGATTGAAGAGAGTTGCTAAAGAATCTGAGCTATATGAACAATGAAAACAGTCTTAAACTCATGGAAAATTATTATAAGTTTGGTAAAAGATTCCAAATCCTAAGTCCAATGTAGGAGATGATGTTAACATTTGGGTCATTTGTTAAAGGAGGATTGGAATATCTTATATCAACTTACCTTTCTATCAAAGTATACCTTTTGTATAAGATTCATTTTTCGACAGATTTGTGTTCCAAGATTTGCAGTTTTTCTAATATTGGAATATAAATATTCCTTACTTGGATTCTCAACTTTTGAAGCTTCTTGGATTGTTTAGGTGATGGATGTTGCTCATACACTTCATTTCCTGAATACTTGTGTAGTTGTGTGTAATACTCGACACTTGAGGATCGATGCGTACACTTTATGTTTGAGCCCCAACTCTGCAAATTCCTCTGTTTCAGGGATGTCTCTTGTACCAAGAACAAGTTCCACTATACATGAAATGAGTACTTAGACATGAATGTTAACTGTTCGGTGCAAGGATATTGATGCAGACGGGTTTTGAGTTGACATTCTACGACTTTAGTACTTTTCGGCTTAAGCATTTTCTGCTTCAAAAAAACGAAGCAATTTCGATGTCTGCTTAACATGTTTGAACCAAACATTTTGTACAAAATGCATAAATTTACGTTTAGTCGTATCAGCATCATTAACAAGATTACTTAAGTACTAACCACTGTTACACTAACATTCGAACCACACTCATAGTGATGCATCATTGAACTACTTCGGTCCGAGGATATATTTACAATTTTATTACACCATGGATAGATGCATTTCAAGAACTAAATGCTATATCTTCATTGTTACCTAACATGTTACATTAACGCTCCCTAGAAAAGGAAGAGGTCGCGTGAAGACATAATCACAATCGGTTTTTTCTTTCAGTTCCATTCCCGTCTCAGTCCTCAGCTACATACCACACGAAACAACATTGAGAGATCATCTCTTTAGTCTTGATTCTGCTATTCTTCTTCTTCCACATCCCATAGAAATTTTGCATATGACGCGAGAACATAACTGAACCATAGTATTACAAACAATGAGCTAGCCATAAAAGATAAGTTCATCAAAAATCCATATTATATACAAATATGGCGGTACTTAAACTCGGTACTATCTTGTATTCTTGTGTAACATCTAGGAATTAGTTCAAGCTTCAAACTTGAGTACTTACCAATCATCAGGAGCAAATTGAACAGCCTGTTTAAAGTAGGTTTCGGCACGTTGAGCATCTCTGTGGGATTGCCAAATAATGTCAGCGTATAAAGCAAGCATGTTTGCATCACTTGGACATGCTAATATTGCTCTTCCACAATACTCCTCTGCCTTGTTTACATCTCCATATACCTGTAAGTCGAATGGTTTATTAAAACTAGATACCATATATATCGTCGTCAATCCTCATCAACACGTCCCTCTCTTAACTTTGTTTTTGGCACAAAGACTAACATAATGATCAAGATAACGAATTTTACTTTGTTTATAGGCGATAAGGGGGTTAGATGGTAAATGGTAATTTACAAAAGTGTGCACACAAAAGACATTGTCCATTACCACATGGAAACAAATGAAGTATTTTTTTGTTGTGTAACCACTAGTTAGAGCGGTTCTTGTGTGTCACTCATCAGATCTGCCTAGGGATGGCAACGAGTCAAATCTGGGTCAGATCCAGCAGGATCCAAATCTAGATCCACATTGTCCAAATTTGACTTGGATTCGACCCAGATCCAACTATTGAAATTTGGGAAGATCCAAACATGGAACATGACGGATGCGTTACCATCCCTTGATCCCTAGATCCGTAAAAGAAGCAAGTAAGGACGATACATTTATATAAATATGTCTTGCCTAAACCTATATTTAATCACTCGACCAGAAAACACATATTCGAATCAATGCTATAGTCATGTTATTGCGATTTTACATAACCCGAAATAAAACAAAATAAGATGAATTGTCACAAGAGTCAAGACGGAATGCAAATTACCAAGTGTTAAATTTCATAAAGTGGATCGAATGCCTCACTTTAGTAAGCAAAATTTGAAGAAGAAGGTAGTAGAATTATGTAGATTGCTCATTTGTTCCCATATATGAGTCACACCACATATATACAATATACCCATACGTCCAAAATTGTACCAGTCTAGAGATTTCTGCTGCTTAATTGCATGTATACTTTGTCCAACATCCTCAAATTCCTTCTTGCTCTACTCATGTTTCTTAGATCAGATTCCCCACTACAAACTTAACTCAAATCCCTTTCTATTGCACCGCTCGTTTAATTATTAGCCGATAACCTTCTCCTCTAATGGAACGATAAAATAGTTTATATTTTGCCATCAACTATTGTCCTGCAAGTAGGCAAATTTATATTTATTTACATTCTGTAAGAGGAGAAGGTTGGAGAAGGTATAAAAGAGAAGGTCGATAACAATTCCGAATGTTCTAATTCCTTTTTTTTTATTTAATTAAGCAAAGAAGTCAAGGAAGTACCAACTAAAAGGTTCTCCTAATTATATGCACCATACCAATTACCAAGTACAATAAGGGATATCATATATATACATGTAGTTTACAAGATTTGTGACTTTACCTACTTATTTCTAGCTTTCTAGCTCATGGCATCAATTATTATCAACAAGTGCTAAAACTCATGACGAGGACTTAACTACTCATGACGAGGACTTACCGGACTCGAATTTCAACTAAATGCAATAATTTTCACAAACATAAAATTCCTGCGCAAAACTCTTGTATGCGACAGTCATATCCGTATGACAAAGTGTTTAGGGCATAGAAACGTCATGTTTTTATGCCTTGCTACAATAGAAACATCGTCTTTTTAAGCCTTGTCTACGGATAAGACTTGCTTGTTAACATAGAAAAATTCGTGTGTTTTCCGGGAGGACCGTCCTTCTCACACCTAAAGGCAATCCACCAAATAGTATATTATAAAGGCTCAGGTGTAAGGAATACATACGACCCTCGACAGAACAATTTTTCGTTGACATAATAGAAAAAAGCAACGTACCTGCATCAAAAACCTGGCATAATTACCAAGTAAAAGTGAATTGCCAGGATTAACCTGAATCATCTCCTTATAATAAGCTTCAATACTCCCATGTCCATGGTAATTATTACTACTATTACCACACTCATTAAACCCTGACCCTCCACCACTCCTCCCATCATCACCTCCACCACCCACCTCCTCCTCAGACGTCGCCACTGCCTCATCAAGACCGGAGCTAGAGAAAAGCCTTTGAAGGGGCGTTGATGTTGGCGAAGTCTTTTCAGGAGGGGGAGGTGATGAGTCCCATTGACGGGCTTCAGACACGGTACATATAGCGGGTTTTGAGTGGTGGTGGTGGTCATGGGATAAGGTGGATATAGACTTGGTCCTAGAGAGGCGGGGTATGAGATTGAGTTCATGAGTGTTGTGATCAGGTGAAGGAGAGGATTCTCTTGAAGAATTATTATTATTGGAGATATAAGTATGGTTGTAGTGGGGTGGTATCCATGAGTTTAGTATTGGTGTTGATGAACTTCTTAGTAACATTTTTGTTACAGAGTGAAGTGCTAAAGGAAGTGGTGTGATACTTATGTGTAATTGTGTATACACACTCTACATGATTTATATACACTCGTCTTCAGGATTTTGCTTACGAAAGTGACATTACCCAACTAAAATATATAGGGATATGTTAATTACGGATAAGTAGAAGTTAATACGCCCCCGATAGGAAATAACTAGGTGTCGTTAATTAACTAGTTTCTCTATCAAATTAATAATTATAACCTTAACTCACTAGTACAAAAACATTAAATTGCGGCGCCCTATTTGAGGCGTTTTATCTCAACCGCAGCAAATAAAAACTCGATTATTTATTTTTTTGGAAAAAACACCAAGTTTTAAGCGGCGTTTATTTAAAAAACGCCTCACAAATGACAATTGAGGCGTTTTGTCTAGAAAACGCAGCAGCCAGCAGGTAGCCATCTCAGTATTTACTCGACATACTCACATACCCCCTCCTTTTCCACTCATTCTCTCAATACACATCCCCTCAATCTCTCATCACCCTAAAATACCTAATCGCTCAAGACATCCACCGCCACCACCCTCATCCACCGCCACTCGCCTACCACCCTATTTCACCACCCTTATCCACCGTCCTTCTACCACTATCATTTTGGTACCAACGCAGCCACAACGCACGATAGCCACGGCGACATTGGATGCGACAACCACAACACGACGAGCGTTTGTCGGCGACTCATCTCCTCCTTTGACATTCTTCTGTCTCTTTTACATGGTATATAATATTCAACTTGAATAATTTCAATTAACTAATTAGGGTTTCTGGGTAGTCCGTTTTTTTATTCGAATTAGACAAATTAGATTGTTATGTGATGTTTGGTATTGTTATTTGAAGTTAAATACAGCATGATTTCTGTTGCGTTAAAGTATTAGACTTAAGAATGATTAGATTTGATAATTAGGGTTGATGAAATTAGGGGTTTTTACAGATTTGTTGTGTGATGTTTGTATTGTTATCATGTTGTTGTTTTTCAGATTTGTTCTTCATAGCTTAACTGGGAAATGTCTTTTACAAAGTTTTAAGCATGAATATGTTCTTAAATTTGGGATTTAATCATTGATTTTTTTTTTCAGATTTTGTTATCATGTTGTAGTTGTTTTTCAGATTTGGCTTGATTTTTTGAGTGTCCCTTTGCCTAGCTTCTGAGCATTCGCGCAAATGCGAACTTTTTCCCTGTGGTGAGAGTGTGAGGTTTGATTGTTGGATTGAGAGTTCGTTCCTTTTTAGGTTTAAGCTTCATACACATGTATGTAGACAAAAAAAGTATTCTCATTAAGCTAGGTTCCTTTTTAGGTTTAAGCTTCATACACATGTATATATTATTTTGTATGTTTATAGATCAAAGGTGGGATTTTGGAAGTTCATTCTGCAATTGACAGCTTAGAGACTTGGTCATTTTTCCGATATTCGTGCTGCCTGCTTGAGCGAAAACATTTAGTTTTTCTCTATTAGTCAATCATATACAACATTCATCACATTTCATTTCGGGTTTTTAGCTGAATTCAGATAGTGGTGAGGATATGTCAATTGTGTTTGATCAGTTTAAGGTTTGTTCATATGCTGCATTGTATTCAATCTGATGCTAGAATTTTGTGCAGGAGGGATTTCAGGGAGAATTTTGAGAAATTCTTGCTTGAGGTTGCCGTGGGCACTAAGATGAGATAATCAGATACACCGGCATACTGTTCAGTAGTGAATTTGTAGTTTTAGCCAACACTTGTTTGTACTATAATTATAATTAATTTATGGATTCT